>NQII01018267.1:1524-14611 GCA_002778355.1 Clitarchus hookeri
CTTCCCATTTTGTATCCTTTTGCTACACATGACATTAACATTGCCATATCCACGGACCTTATGACTTCATTCATGCGTCGATTAAGTGCAACTGTGATATTATCGTGTATGTCAATGGGTTTCTAATACTATAATGTAGATAACACGAACTAAATAAATTAAGTATATACGGTGCATTGAAAAAAAAGTATTTTGTGCTTCTACAAGAAAAAATGTTTGGAAACCAGTTGCAGGGGAAAAAAAAGTAGAGCTACGAAATGTTTTATTGTGAAAATTGCAAAACACATATTATATGTTGCAGCGGAGCTTTGCCCCGACTGCGCCCGTGTGTCTTAAAGATACTGTTGTTAGTTCAAGAAACGTATGAATGTCTTAGAAACAATTTGCGCATAAATGTACCTTAAAAATATTTCACCACAAGTGCGTTGGTTAATGATGTGCCATTTTTCGATCGTGACACAAATATTTCGTAGGTACCTACCACAAATTTTTCGTATAATCCCAATGCATAATACATTTCGAAACACGCATAACTGTATAAGAACGTACAGTGTTAAGTCCTACAACTAAATAACTACACAATCAGCCAAAAAATTCAAATACGTACTTCATCCTACTAGTATTATAAATGCGAAAGTTTGTGCGTGTGTGTGTTTGTGTACGTTTGTTACCACTCAGTTCCATAGCGGCTCAACGGATTTTGATTAAATTTAGTATGTAGATACTTTAGTTCCTGGAATAAGACATAGGATACTTTTTATCCCGGTAAATGGTACGCTTCCTGTTGAATAACAACAAAACGTAATTCTGCAACGCCTGGGAACGTGACCGAAGTCAGCTCTATAATGACTGAACGGATTTTGATGAAACTTGGTATGTAGGTACTTTAGGTCCTGGAATAGGACATAGAATACTTTATATCCCGGAAAATTGTACGGTTCCTGTGGAATAACAACAAAACATAATTCTGCAACGGCTGGAAACGTGACCAAAATATTGTTTTCCTCTGGTGTCAGAGTTTATCAGGCCGTCCAAGGACCTCTGAAATGGCTTAACGACTGCTATAAATCGATAACAACCGGGACCGAATATTTAACGTGCCCTCCGAAGCCCGGAAGCGCTCAGATGTTACGCCACTAAACGGTCACCCATCCAAATGTGTGCCACTGGGAACGTTGCTTAACTTTGGTGATCGATTAAGATCCCTCAGGCAAGCGCAAAAAGTAGTATCTAGGTACACTTATTTCTAAAGCTACAACTTGATGAAATTCACGTTTTTATTTTAATACATCGAAAGCGGAAATGTGGTAACTACGTGATAGTTGCACAGATACACTCAAAAAACAATACCCTACTTCTTGGCTATCGGGTAAAAGATATTTCCTTCCTTTTGGGTTGCCGTAATCAGTTAATATCCTAGGTCAACATAACATAATTTTATAATTCTGTTTTCACATAAATTAATTGTCTTTTTCCAATTTATTTATTAGTGTATTACTGTAAAAAATCAATTGTACTCGGGCGAAGCCAGGCCGGTTCGCTAGTAATATATAACATTGTAAAAATACATTACACACCATAAAAGTAATTCACTACTTCCTTTGCAAATATTCGTACATGGGACACCTGACATGTACATTTCCAGCATAATTTTTTTTACTTTACAGTATTAAACTTATATTTATTTGTGCGACATTGAATGATTAGTAATAATTGTAGTAATTCGGCAGTTAGTAGTTTTAACCGATTCAAACTGTTATTGATTCTGTCGTTTTCTCTTTATTTAATCAGTCATTGTGCAGAAAGCAAAAATTTCGTCAGTGAATAACCTTGGAATTGATTGAATCAAAGGATATTCATTTGATTCTAATTTTGAGTGGGAAGTTTCAGTTACAGTACAGTGACGGTTACTTCACGATTTTCTGAAAACCTGCCAAATTCATACTTTTGGCTACCGATTACGTATCCTTCCGCTACACGTAAACATAAACACTGCCATGTGACTTGTAAGTTTTAACTCAAAAGCTGTGTTTATTGTTTACAACTGTTCAAAGAATTCTGTCATATTTCTAAAACCATTTCATACTAATGTTCACAATTTTTCACAATTTCTCTATTGACGATAGTTTTTACTGTTGTTAATATTTTACATTTTTATCATATTTGTTATATACGATATAACACATTACATAATAAACGTCAATGTTTCGCCCTACCAGTCCAACGAAATATACAGTAAATTCAAACAAGCAACTCGTGTCGCGTATTTTTTTGTACATAGCAACGACAAACTTAAAAGATAGTGGTGGACATGCACACAAATAGGTCTACCGTAACTTTCATTTCGCTCATATTTCTTTGCATAGGTACTTAGTTTTTTACAAGGTTTATTTAATTATTTACTTAAAATTTTCTGACTGGGCTTAGTAATTTGTTGGAATTGTGGCAAACATTCAAATCACAGAAACATAAACACGTTGCACTACTGTGTTTCAAACACCTAGGGCAATATATCAAGTTTGTGATGAATAAACAGACGTTACTTTAAATAATTAACTTCGTAATAAAATCAGTTGACTGTTAAAACGTATATATTACGCAAGTAAAATATTTGCAATCACACACACACACCGGGCCAGCGTAACGACCACGAACATCGTAGTTTGCCTAAGGTAGGTTTAAAAAAAAACAACGCGTACGTGCTTGATGTGATAATTTGAAGTCTTTTTTGGAGCAAGAAAAATCAACGCTTCGTTTAACAACAACCAAAGAAAACGGAGACAGTAACACGTCATACTTACGTCGCCACTCGCCTCGCCAGTTGCCACTTCTGCCAACTTCGGATTTGGAAGCCTCCCGCCATCACATATAAATATATCATAATAAGTATATTCAAACATTAAAATCTCTTTTCAGTTGTGAATGACAAATTCAAATCATTATTTTTGCTGTAATAAGTATGATATATGCTAAAATTGAAAACATGAATAATTTTCCCGTTACTACTAGCGGTGCGAAACTTCCCGAGAGAGAGAGAGATAGAGAGGGGGGAGAGATAGAGAGGGGAGAGAGAGAGAGAGAGAGAGAGAGAGAGAGAGAGAGAGGGCGACAAGCTCCGCTCCGCCTATTGAAGTTTCTTCCTCGGACGAAAAAAAAAATGTCANAATAAAATGTTTCCATCAGGGCTACCTAAAATTTTTAATATATCAATAGGCAACATTTAATTTACAAATATCATACCAAAAATTTGGTTAAAACAATATTTTAACTGTGAACTATTTCTTACTAGCCGTTGCCAAAACATCGCTGCTCTCACTGTTTTTAATTCGTATTGAATACGAAATAAATATTACAAGTTATAGAAGATACTAAATTAAAGTTTAATTTATTCAAAAATATAATAATTTTAAAGTTAATCAGTGTTATATACCTGTGGTATACAAGTTATTAAAAAAAAACAGGTTAACATATTACTCCTAGGGTGATTTTTCAAAGGTTCGTTTCAAAACATCCTTTAATGAACTATAGTAGTTAGCCCAAGGAAGAGCCTAAAATACTTCCACTTCCTCGACCTCCCCTCTTCAGAGAACTACCTTCGTGCGTCCATTCCATAGTATATCAGGATTTCGTAACTCACTTCGTGATCCCCACGATAGGAAGAGGTAGAGTGAAAGATTACACTGCTCTCTCGAGAGGAGGGAGGGAATTTATTGCCTGTCTGCGCTCAGCCCTGTTTCCGAAAGCGTGGGTGGTACGGAAGTGTGCGTATGGGGAGTGGATACTTGCATTTGCGAAACAGTCTACCACTAAGCTTGTTAGTCACTTCTTCGAAGTATCTTGGCGAACAAGCTGACAGACCTCTTTATTACACTGAACCATATCTGTGCTGTAGTATTTCTAATGTCTCATATTTATGACAGCTAATCGGCAGGGGAGGGGGTTACTAAAGTAAAGCCAATATTAAATCTGAAAACGGCCCACTCGTCCATGACTTATTTGGCATTCAAAACTAGAATCTCTACCGAAGACTGTCATGACAATCAACCATGCCATGAAGGTAAAGGTTGTTCATGGTAAAGAGATCACTTTTGATATCAACCTTTGAAATAAGTCACTGTCCGTGCTTACATGTATTTTAACGGGTATGCTGACTGGCGTGCGCCCAGTCAAATTGGTAACGACGAAGGGAAAGTAGTTCCATATCTTAACGTTGAATTAAAAGTGTTAGGAAAACATTTGTGAATACTGAAATTATTTGTTTTACTGTAATTTCTGCAATATTAATGCATTCAAGTGTAAGAATTAGCACAGTTGTAAAATAATTTACATTTCTAATAATTTCAGTTTTACTTGACCGACGTTTAAATAACGTGACCAGGCCCATGGCAGTGTAAATTTTACATATGGCGGAAGTATACGGAATGTGCATACAAGTAGATCTTCAGCATGTCTTTCAGAAGTGTTAAGTTTACCGTGAACAGTCTTTAGGCTGTGGTCACTGTAAAATTTGAGACTCACTTGGATAAAATTCCGCTACCAAAATCATTACCTGTTGTTGACCCTTCATACGTAAGAAGGATATTGGATCTCCTTTGTTGTTATTACGGTGGCGTTAACACTTGAGTGAAGGCTCTTCACCAAGCTCTGGCACACAGCTGGCGGGGATTATCTCCACTTTTCCTGTAGCATGGCGAATGGTTAACGTGTGTCTTTTGGTCGAGTGTGTTCAGCACGCAAACGACTCTGCAGCTCATCCTAAAGATGATCAGTTGCGTTCAAGTCGGGGTTTCGAGCAGGCCACTTGAGCAGTTCCGCCTGACTGTCTTCAACCACGACGCGATTTAACTTGCTTTATAAACAGGGGAATTATCGTGCTGATGCAGGAAATGGTCTACTCCCTATCGCACATTATAGGAAGCATATAATTGTCCAAAATGTCAATGTCAATGTCCAAAATGACAATTAAAACTAAAGGAGTAACCTCAGAACAAAATTAACAGTCCCGCATAATTACACTACCGCCATCTATTTTCATTGTCGAGACAACACACTCAGGTTAATTCCTTTCGTCAAGCGTCCAATAGGTTCACACACGTCCATCCGACTACTAGATCTTGTGATGTGACTCGTCTCTCTATAAGACCTTCTTCAGCTGCTCCATAATCCAGTAATGGCGTTGTTTGCATCACTCTATAAAAAAAATTGGCTTTCGGTGCAAAGTACTGTCACCTCCTGGCGGAGAATCTTATCACTGGTATGTGTACCTGAGCCGCAACGGAGATCGTTTGCAATCTTTGATATTGCCATCTGGCGATTTGTTCGCACAACACGCTTGAAAGTTTGCTTATTCCATTAGTTAGTTTCTTGGGCCTTGCTTTCATGGGAATTCCCCTTGTCAACTACATCTCTAACAGTGGGCCGAGGCATGTTAAAGTGCCGAGAAATTTCTCTGACGGAATGCCCGAATTTTTGGGCTCTAAAATCACGCCTCTTTCGAACGCATACAGCTCTCCTTTAAATCATTATGACAGCAAATCCGTACAGTTTGTTCATATGTTTGTGTCTTTCGGGTGTGTGTATGGACGGGTGCTTGGTCCCGTGGTCACGGGTTCGATTCCCGGCTTAGTCGGGGATTTTTAGATATTGGAAAATTTCCTTCCTGGGTTCAGAATTTGGTGTTGTGTTGTCTTTTCCCCTTCATACTGCGGAATGCAGTGGCAAACCACAGCGGAATCTTGACGCTACTCCCCACCTGTGGTGTACAGAATGGTTCGTAGGGTCTACAGTTAATGTTAAATGGCACAGACTATACGGTGCCTTGAATATGCGCCACGCGTCAATCTCCTTGCCTATACTCTGTCCATTCCAAAGTGGCAGCTTGTATTGAACAGCCTGGTCACATGCTTTTAAGGTATTGGTTGTGTAGTCAGTCACCACCGTGTCCGCCATCCTGCACAACACGGGTAACTTACAGCATTTATGAACCGAAACCAAAGCAATTGATTAAAATATTTCCAACTAGAGATTTTGTACTTGCATGCTTATATAGTATTGTAATATTATAGAGCATCGAAGAAAACAAAGAAAAAATTAATAAATGCAGTTAATCATTACTAAAATGGAAAAATACCATCGGAACTATTTTCTACCGCAAACGCAATGTGAAAAGGCTAGTCGGCAAATCGCTTTGAGTTGGTCACTGGCAATGTTTATCTCTGCTGCTATTGAAATATGTTTGTCGTATTGAAGCATAAATTTATATGTGGTTGATAAGACTTTTGCCGCACTGTTCTGCCCATACTAACTGCGAAATGATTGATTATAGTGAATTCAGAATTCCTAGGCTTCGCAGTGCTGAAAAAAGGTAAAGATATTGTGTTAGCTTATCGTGGTGACGTCTTGTGATATGCTGGATAAGGCACATGATATGACCACAAAAAATATCATTTGTTTGTGAAATAAAATGAATGGCAGTGTATACGCATTCCATAGAATTTGATAAACCTATAACGTNGATTGATTATAGTGAATTCAGAATTCCTAAGCTTTGCAGTGCTGAAAAAAGGTAAAGATATTGTGTTAGCTTATCTTGGTGACGTCTTGTGATATGCAGGATAAGGCACATGATATGACCACACAAAATATCATTTGTTTGTGAAATAAAATGAATGGCAGTGTATACGCATTCCATAGAATTTGATAAACCTATAACGTNAAAATATCATTTGTTTGTGAAATAAAATGAATGGCAGTGTATACGCATTCCATAGAATTTGATAAACCTATAACGTAAACAAATTTAAAATTTCGTAAAATATATATTTTTTGGAAGGTATGAGCATGATCTCGTGTTTTTATGTCAGCGAACTTCATTGCTAACTTAGAAGCTGTAGTTAGGCCTACGACGTAAACAACGAAAACGTCTAAGTTTTACTCAAGTGTTTTTGTTTTTCAAGATAACTTCTTTAAATTTAAAGTATTATACTTCAACAATGCCACATTTCAGTTAAATTAATTTTCTAGCTTACTTTTCCAGTGGCTCCTTTAAGTGAAAAACACGCAAGGCGCGTTCAGATATTTGAGTGTTGCAAGTAAAAAGCAAAATTATAAACCTTCTGTGTCTCATGCAGCTGTCCAGAATTTTGTTTACAATTTGACTAATTTCTTTGCATGCGTCAGTATAGAAACGATGGTTTTAAAACCGTGACAGGGTAAATCAATGATTATTAAAAATTAAATTTTCTCGAAAGTAATCAATAGCAATATTGTTTTCTTCCATGGCAATAAAACCTTTAATAGTAGCGCTTGCTGCAGCTCAATGTTCAAATTTACCTCGGTAAATACATTATTTTCATCACTTTATTATACAGAGAAAATAGTGATAACGTGGTTGTGGTTTCTGTTCGGAAATATTTGTAATCAGATTATGAATAACTTTTGTTACAAAAGTGGGTATTTAAATAAAGTATGTTAAATTACAAACCGCCAAAAAGTTCAAATTTTCGTCATTGTGAAAAAAATTGTTGTAATTAAAATTGTTATATTAACTTGATTTTCTTCAAGATCCCTCCGTCCCACTCCTAAATGTCCCACCAACACGGAAAAACTATACACGCTATCCCTAGCATATAAATAAGCCATAAATTTTTTTTTCGATAATTAAAAAATATGTATATGTTAATATATATATACACACAGAAGTCTTGGGATAGCAATATGCAAATATACAGATGGCAGTAGTATCGCGTACAAAATGTATATATGGGCAGTGCATTGGTTGNATATGCAAATATACAGATGGCAGTAGTATCGCGTACAAAATGTATATATGGGCAGTGCATTGGTTGGGCTTTCATTTGTAGTCAAGTAATTCACGTGAAAAGGTTTCTGACGTGATTATTGCCGCACGACGGGAATTAACAGGCTTCGAACGTGGAATGGTATAGAGGCAGCATGGCTCAATATTTCTACCAGGGACTTCCAACGACTTGTTGAGTCCATGCCACGTCGAGTTGCTGCACTTCGCCGGGCAAAAGGAGGTCCGACGCGATATCATGAGGTATCCCATGACTTTTGTCGCCTCAGTGTATATATACACACATATATACATACGTACTAAAATAATAAAAATTGAAAGATAAAAAGTTTATTTTTGGTATATATTGCATAACATTTTCTGTTATACATTGGTACAGATTTTAAATATTTCAGTACAAATATTAAATTTTTAAAATTTTTTTGATAGAAATGCTTTGTTTGGCACTATTTCACTATTCCCGCTAATTCGCAACTGAGATTGCCGAACATCAAAAACTATGTCACTGAAACAGGAACCAGGCAGGTCTCTTTAATATTTTCAGGTATAAGGGAGCAGCAAGGAAGACAAACTGGTGATCACAGCGATAAAATGAAAACTTCCCTCCTATACCCCTAGCTCGTGCGACATAAATCCTCACAAGCCGGCGTGCAAGATGGTCATAACAACCACGATGTACAGCGTATCTTTCCGGCGAGAAAAAACCCGCCTGACTGTCTTCAACTACGACACAATTGACCATGCTTTTAATACAGGGGAATCATTGTCCTGATGCAGAAAAGTGTCTACTCCAAACTGTTGCCACAGTGTATGAAGCATATTGTTGTCCAAAATGTCTTGGTACGTACCCGAGTTAATCGATTTATCTGTTAAANTTGCCACAGTGTATGAAGCATATTGTTGTCCAAAATGTCTTGGTACGTACCCGAGTTAATCGATTTATCTGTTAAAACCATAGGCGTAACCTCAGAACAAAATTAACCGACCGTACATTTACACTACCGCCATCCATTCTCATTGTCGAGACAACACACTCAGGTTAATTCTTTTTGCCAGGTATCAGCTATGTTCACACACATACATCCAACTACCAGATAATGTGACGTGGCTCGCCTCCCCATGAGACCTTCTTCAACTGCTCCACAGTCCAGTGATGGCGTTGTTTGCACCACTCTATAAAAGAAGTTAGCCTTCGGTGCGTGCGAACTGTGTCTTCCTTGCAGTGGCATTACCATAAAAGTCAAGTGCTATTACCTCCTGTCGGAGAATCTTATTCACTGGCCTGTGTAACTGAGCTGCCACGGAAGTCGTCTGCAATCGTCGATATTGCCATCTGACGATGACGATTTGTTCGCACAACGCGCTGTTTGCCGATCCCATCAGTTAGTTTGTCGCGCCCACAGAGGGATGCTTGGGGCCAAATATTTCCACTTAACAACGACGTCTCTAACAGCGGATCGAGACATGTTTAAGTGCAAAGAAATCTCTCATACGGAATGCCCGAATTTTTTTGGGCCTCTAAAATCATGCCTCTTGTCGAACGCACACTAATCTCCTTTGAATCATTACAACAGAAAACCCGTACATTTTGTTCAAGCGTTTGTCTCTTCACTTTTATAGCGTCCTTTTGAGCAAGTTCACTGGGTTCAGAGGTGTAACTGGTAACGTTTGTCTAGTCTACGTGCAATAGCCGTTCAACATGTTAGTTAGGTTCAACGAGGGATTAGTGTGGCCATTATACATACTTAAAGTTTGAATACTTAAAGACTGCGTTAAATTACAGCTCGGTATACACTACTATAGTCAAATCGCGGTTTCTTCACACTTTTTGAATCAAACCTTTGATAAATCACCCCATGGTTGATGTGTTTGGTTCTTTCGTAATTATGTTATGTATCACAAGCGCTTTCTACTTGGGTTAACATAAAAGTATCTTCATTTTAGTTAAATTAAAATTTTATTTATAAATTATAATATTTCTCTTATAATTAATATGGATAAAAACAGTGAAAATTTGGGTGTGTTGATAATGCCTGGTAAGAAATAGTTCTCATGCGAAATATTATTAAACTGAGAGTGCACGAATGCGGTTCGTTGTCCTTTTGGTGTAGTTTTCTAGATTCGGTTAAGCTTTGTTTGCATGAGGCAGAGGAATAGAATAAAAGCGGAACTTTAGCAGGGCTTCAGAAAAGTTGTAAGTAACAGTGAATGTAATATATTTAAAAAGTTCTCATTCTTGAAGACAAAAACTCACTGTTAAAGCTTCACTGTTTACTTACATTTATCATTATCTTGTTTGCAACAGCCCATAAAAAAGGAAATTTCTGCAGTGAAAAATAATGATAATAATTTTTTTTTATATTAACACGATGAATTGTAATCTTAATGTATACCACGACCGCAATGATCGAGACTCTCTCATCTCGGCACTCCATGACTGTCTGCTGGATAGCCTGCCTTGGATGGCAGTAAATATGTACCATCCTCAAAGGGTTTAACGCAATACAGTAACGATCATCACTAGAGACACAAGAAAATAGCAATTTTTTTTTTAACTCACATATTTTCTAAAACATCATAGTGTATTGATGCTTTTGTGTTTCGACTATCTATTTTTGACTCGTCTTGACACTTTTCTGATCAATCATAAAAGTTCAGTTATAAGAGTTCCAGAATTCCTATTGGCCTAGAGAAACTGGAAGTAATTTCATATGCTCACGACAACAAATAATGAAGGAAAGATTTCTGACATGTTCAAAGCACGGCGAAACCCCAGGAAACAGTTAAGATAACTTCCTCGCTATATACCATCGTCTCTAATGATCACTTATCGCTATATACCGTCTTTAAAATTATTTTATATAGATTCATGTACCTTGGTTTATCAGGATCGCAATAAAATGGATGAGGAATTGGTAAGGTTCGCAGTAAGTAATGCTGTGGCTTTTTGAGTGGATTGGAGATAGAAAACCATTTGCTGGGCTCTGGATCGAACCCACGACCTTCCTAATGCTATTCAGACACGCTACCTACATGCTTGATAAAATAAGAAGTGAAATTTCTGTCTTTACTTTTGTACGTCTTTTCAGCCTTGCAGAAAAATTGCTGATCCTTTGTACGTAAATTTTGTAATTTAATATTTTGTGCTGTACTTGCAAATATACATAAATCAATATATTAATATCATCAACGAGGTGAAATTTTACATAAGTTAAAGTATTCTCATCGCAGGCAACTGTAAAATCACGGGGAAATTAGTTTCCTTTAAAAAAAAAATGGCTGATAATATCACGATCATTTTCCCTATATTTTATAAGGAAAAAAAAAACACGCGAGACGTAACATTCCGTCCAAGCGTTTAAATCGTAGAAGTAATAATTAAAATAGGTATCTAATGCCCTTTCCATTTGCAACAGGCAAGACGACTGAGGTTTAAAATTCTATGACAGTGTTCATTTGCCTCTTCTAGACCTTGTGGTAGTGGCGTAAAGTTTTCAGTGTCGTAATTTGCCCACTTGTTCTATAATTCAAATCTCGCTTCCTTCATCGTAGCCACATTGTACGTGAGTCACGGACAAGAATTAACGACCTAGACTTAGTGTGCATCGTGGAATGTAAAAAAAAAAAAAAAAAAAAANCTTGCGTGGTGTGTTGGTGTGTTCGTGTGCGTGTATGGGAAGGGAAGAGGCAGAAGATCCTCGGAATAAAAATAAACAAGTGCGTTACCGCAAGGAACATTCCGCCTCATTTGCCGACGTGATTGCGTAGAGCTAGCGGCATCTTTGAGAAGGTCAGCAAAGGAACAAAGGAACAGCGGAGTTTCCTGTAGCCTGGAAGGTCGCCCAGCAAGGACTTCTTTCTGTCTCGCGTCGACGACCCGCGATGATTCAACCGCCAGCACGTCTCTTCGCGTGGCTTACTTGCACTGTGTGCCGCTTACGTAAGGGTGGTTGCCGTTTGTGGTACCCCGTGTGCTGACAGCAGTTAGGCCTAGACAGCGGACGTGTAGGAAGTAGGCCGACGATACAGACAGAATAATATATTGGCAGTTACGAACTTTGCGAGTCGGGACATATTTTCAAAAGTTGAAGCGTTCGTTGTATGAACTCTCCAATGTCATGTCATTCCGTACTCACGCCAGTGCAGCAGTTTAACATATGTATCCCATCCTTTTCTTTTAGAGCAGGTTCTCGACTTCTGCATGCGAAGTACGCTGGAAAGATGTCACTACCGTTTCGGGATTTGGGGGGCGGATGAACATTAATTGTCTGTCGTATGGTTTTGACGGCCGCAAAAAGCGAAACTTTAATAAAGTGCAGAAACACGGTACATTTTTCAGATACTTCCTTTATTGGTTTTTGAGAGCTTTGGAACTGTTGAGGTTTGTGGGTTTCTTCTGTAATAAAATTTGAGATTTCTAGTATAAACGTTTTATTCACAACACTATAACAATGATACAGCAAGAAAGACACAGTTGTACTAAANTTTCTAGTATAAACGTTTTATTCACAACACTATAACAATGATACAGCAAGAAAGACACAGTTGTACTAAAAAGGCACCGTTTAACAGTGGCGTCGCCTAGTGACAGTTATACCAACCAAACAGGTGACAATTATGCCAACTAAACAATTTGTTTTCAAACAATACAAAATGTTTAACTTTTATATTTAATAGGAACCTCCCGCAGATATTTTTANATTGTTTTGGTCAGTATGTTTGAGGAAATGAGTGTAGTTAAGTGACTCGTCAAATAATTTCGATGGAAGTGTATTTTCGTTTACTAAATATCAAAAAGCTCTTCAGTTACAAATCTAATGCAAACCAATTAAGGTAGGTGGAAATTTTCAAGTGACAAGAGACCACCATATCGGGTTTATAGTCCGAATCACTAAAAAAAAGTCTTTATTTAATATTTCAAAAGACGAAGAAGAAAAACAGTTTCACAGTTTTGGTGTTTGATATTTTTTTTTTATTTATTGTTTGGTCCGAGATATTATAGGCTTGCAAGTTGAGGCACAAGTAAGAAACTGATTATATTAATTAGTTGAAAATCTTCATTTTTAAATGCACAGTTTTGTAAAACTCCTAAATACCACATTATGTACAAATTTGTCAAGGGTAAATATTGACGCTATTCCCCACATGTGGGGTACTAGGGTCCTCAGTTAATGTACGATGGCACAGACTATAAGCTGCCTTGAAGGTTGAGGGTATATAAAACAATGCTTCATTACGTCTTGGTTTTAACATGTTTATTTGCCCGGGAAT
>NQII01018268.1:0-18449 GCA_002778355.1 Clitarchus hookeri
TACATACATTTTATAAAATTATTTAATAGTTTGATTCAATGTCTAATGGGACAGATTTTTATTTATTTAATCACAGTAATGTCTGTGAGATATTTGTAAATGTATTGATTGATTTCATTAATTGTAAACACAAAGTGATATTAATTTATTGTGAGAATTTGGGTCGAAATAATTTTGTTTGCAGTTATTGTTAATAAAATTAGAAAATTATTATTAATTTTTTTTTTAATAAGACCTCCATACCTCAACGAACCTAATGTAGCCCACTGACTTTTAAGAAAATTTTAACAATATATGTATATATCATAGTAGTTTATATTGTTTATGTGGACTTCATTTTGATAATAATTATCTGACCCATCAATACCTGTGAGTTAACATGACACACCGCAGTATTAGATTAATGTCAAATTTAGTAGTAATCGGTTATTTTCACGAGATATAAAATTAAAATTTAATTTTGACGTGCTGCTATTTTACAACATTGTGGACAAAAGAGGCTATGTTTTGACTGATTTTATGTTTGCAAAAGATACTTTCAGCATAACAATTTTGGTCGGAACTGGAGTAACGGAATCGTATAAATTACAAAGGAACCTAAATTATCTACATTATATTGTAGCCATTTTGAAAATATGCATTTTATCCATATAAATTGCATATATATACATGACGTACAATATTATTACTTATAAGCCAAATATGGCAAGAACCGATTGTGTAGTTACCAGGATTTATCTAATATAAAAGCTTTTTTTTCATGTTGCACTATTTTACAAAATGGCATATTAATAACATTATCACTTTCTAAATTTATTTTTTACGTCATGCACTGTCACTGTAACAAATGTTGTGTAAATTGGTTTACAGGTTCCATAGATACAACATAAAAGCTTTATTTTTAAATTTGCACTATTTTACAAAGTGGCGAACTAATAATATTCTCGTTTTCTAAATTACACCCTTACAGCATATACTGACAATGTGCCAAATTTGGTTTAAATCAGTTACATGTTTCTCGAGATACAATAGAAAATAATATATTTTTTTCAATTTGCGCTTTCTTCCAAAATGACAGTCTAATAGCACTGTCGGTTTCTAAATTTAATGCTTACATGATGCATTGTCAATTTACCAAATTTGGTTTAAATCGGTTAAACGGTTACCGAAATATAATGGCAAAACTTTATTATTTTCAATTTGCACTACCATACTAATTGGGGTACCAATAATATTCTCACTTTCTAATTCCAATGCTTATATCATGAACTATCAACATACAAAATTTGGTTGGACTCGGTTGAATAGTTCCCGAGTAATAACATGGTGTCCTAAATATTAACATTGCCGCAATTTTGAAAATAAGTACACAGCATTATTAAAATAAAAAAAAACTATAAAAGTCCATTGTCATTACTAAATGAATCGGTCGATACAGAAAGGGCCTTAGTTACTGCTTTACGTAAATTGAGTTGTCACAATATATATGCTCCTGGCGAATATGCCCACGTTCTTCAATGAAGGGAACTCAGTCCCATGCATCGAAATATTAAGTTGTTAGACTGAATGTCAAAACCATGTACCAAATGTTTACGGAGAAGCGCCCTAATATAAAGCTGAGTTACCAGTTCTTTCATACATTTTTCACATAAATCTTTCACATGTCGTTCGGAAAGCCACAAATTTACTGTTGTTCAGTTTGTGAAGAGTTAAAAGTAAAGATTCATAGTCCTTGCCTGAATGATGCTGCGAAGAGATGTGCAGCTGCTGAACTTTTCGTACACAAACAAAGTTAGAAAAAATTATATTTCAAACTACCGGAAAAAAATCAACAGACAGAAAAATCAAACATGGTAGCAATATCGTTTTACTTGATGCAAGATGTGCACTTACGACAATTACCAGTCCAAGAGACGTACTGTATGCGGCAGTTGGCTGTAAACATTTTCTGTATACATAACATAATGACGAACACATGTAAGAAGAACCTTTACCATTTAAGGCAGTGCAAGAAAAGACCTAATGAAGNATACATAACATAATGACGAACACATGTAAGAAGAACCTTTACCATTTAAGGCAGTGCAAGAAAAGACCTAATGAAGTATTCTCTTTTCTTTTCGACTACATTACTAATGACATTACTCCAGAAGTTGGTGAATTATCTCTGTTCTCAGAAAACAGCAGCCTGGAAATGTGACGTCAAGAGGGTGGCATATGGCAGCATGAATATGTGGTGGTTCCCCCATCATGCTGAATCCACATGGTGTGGCGAATTGCAAGAGTTACTTCTTCCAGCAACTCCGGCAATACCTCCTGCAGGAACGGCAGCTAACGGATTCAATTGTAGCGGTCGGGTAGCAAATATTTCCCCAACAAGTGATTGTTCACAATGCCGGCCTACATGTTGACACTATAGCACACTTGGTTGCCCATGGAGAACATTTGATGTGAAGATCAGAAGTTCTTTGTTTTCTCGGGGGAAAAATTCGCAGAATGTAACATGTGGCATTTAAACACATTCGCTAAGAACACGGACCTTCGTTGTGTGGTAGGGGTTTATGTGGTTCTTGTGCAGAACTCGCGGGATTGTTGAATAGCTAACACCCACACTGCAGCCCACAGCCCATCAGCTAACATATGGTTCATGCCGCACACTGCGAAGCACGTCCTCGTCAAATGTCGCCATTCGCATTGTCTGTGGTGCCCCAGCATTTCACCTCATCACTATCGTTGAGCCTTCATCCCTCAATCTATGATGGAGCCGTACAATTGTCGCACGGGAGGGTTAAAGCCACGCTGCGTAGCACAGCCGGTACAGCTCCACTGCTTGCTTTGCATTCGTGTTGGCTGCTCCGTACACATTGTAAGGAAATAGCTAGGTCTGCTCATGTAAAACGTTCCATGCTTCCCACAACCAGCTGCAGGAACATGCTGACTTGCCAGTATCCAAGGCCACCTCTACGCAAGCACCGATTACATTCTTACCTGTTTCCTCCACCATGTGCATGGATTAGGTGGCAAATATTTTGCCTGCCTCCGCAGGGCTACACTGCACCTTCACAAATTTGAGTGGGGTTTTTTTGAAAATGGTTCACTGGAGCAAGTTGGGACAAGAGGACCTTTTGTCTCCATTGTGCCATGGTGGGTCTTAATATACCTCGACTCTTTCTTTATTGCCTAGTGTTCCAAATTTTCCTGTGAATAGAGTGTGACTTACGCAATGAAGGGGGACGATTTTACTAACCAAATTAACACGGATTTACGATCACCGGTTTCTGAAACACAATTCCGATTGTGGTCACTCCATCTCAAATACTTTCTGCAATATTTGCATTCATGCATATCGTAATTCGATTTTCAACACCGCGTACANATTCCGATTGTGGTCACTCCATCTCAAATACTTTCTGCAATATTTGCATTCATGCATATCGTAATTCGATTTTCAACACCGCGTACATCCCTTAATATTCACCACATGATAGTCTTGTTTATGCATACCCCACCTTATTTTCCACAAGGTATCACCCCCTTCAGTTTTGGCACATGAATTATGGTACATGTTCTATATATGTATATATGTACGTAATAATACATGGTGTGTATATATACAGGATGCTTGGAAATTCAATTAATTAATTTCAAGTGATGGTAGGCCACACTAGACGGCCATTTTTATATAGGAACGTGTGGTCGGAAACGTTTCCCTACTGTGCTACAGACGCCGAAACACCACGCACATTTCAAACTTGGCGCGCATGTAGTGCGGGCTCATGCAGCGAATAGATGGCACTGACATTATCCAAAGACGATGAAAATGCGGCAGTGCTTGTCACTGCAGCGATTAGCGAGCCTCCGCAGTTAGTGCTAGTTGATGTGTCGCATGAGTGATTGTTTAGGTTGTTCACGATAAAGTGAGCACTTTTGTGGCCCTTGTTACGTATTCTTTTTAGCCATATTTCATCCCTTAACCACCGTTTTTTAATATAAATATTGCAATTTAAGTAATAAACACAGTGTGTATATTCCACCGCACTTGAAAGTTTATATCTACGGCTAAAATAAAATATATTAACTGATTATTATTCCAAATTAGAGGGATTTTGAATGTGCTTAATTTACTGTGAATAGCCTATAATAATGGTGGTACCAGCAGCATAGGCATTTACGTGTGTAGAGTAAGCGGACATAGTTTTTGCATACGGTGAGGTGCAAGGCAGTGCTGCTGTTCCGACAAGGTGTTACGATAAGCGATACCCGGCAGGCGTCAAACAAACCTTCTAAACTTTGTGAGTGTTGTTTAGTGTTTGCGTGATACAGACTCAGTGCAAGTCAATAGAGCTAATTCTGGTGTGCGGAGGCGAGTTCACACCCCAAGATTTGAAGAAGATATGCTCTAGCAGGTAGCAAACCAGCCATCCACCGGTACCCGCGCAATAGCAAACAGATTGGCCATTAGCAACTGGAGAGTTAGGACAGTTCTTCACTAACAACAATTACGCCACTACCGCCCATAAAAAGTGCAGGCGATATGTGGGGCAGACTTTCCTCCATGGACCGAGTTTTGAGAATGTTTCCTCGCTTTCGATGGTGAAGATCCCAGCTTTGGCGAGAAGATCCTTTTCTGTGACGAAGCTTCCTTCACATGGAATGGCATGTTTAACCCCTGCAACAGCTACGTGTGTAGTGACGAAAATCCACACGCCACTCACAGATGGGGAAATCAAAACAGTTTCGGATGAATGTGTGGGCGGGAGTTGTGTAGAAACAGCTGATTTTTTATGCATTCCGACACCGTGCCTAAATGGGCACCTTTAGGTCACCTTCTTACAAGAAACACTCCCCGGACTGAGCCTCTTGATGTCCGACAGTACATATAATTTCAGTACGACGGTGCTCTAACCCTTTTCTCGCGTGCTGTATGGCAACATTTAACTATTACCTAAGGTAAGTTGTGGGTTGGGTGGGGAGGTCCCATTGCATAGCCAGCATGATTGCCGGATTTGAAACCATTAGACATTTTCCTGTGGGGCCATGTCAAGAGCGTAGTGTACACCACGCCCATTAAAACGGTGGAAGAACTGACAGCTTGAATGCGTGCTGCCTGTCAGGAAGTGCAACACATGCCGGGGATTTTCGACCTATTGCGTCAGAACATGGCATGTCGCTGCGCAGCCTGCACAGAGGTAGGAGGTCGTCACTTCGAACATCTTCTGTATTGGTGTGTCACATTTGTATGCTAGTAAACGACCATGAAATACACACACAGATGTTTGTTTATGCATCAAGTTGTTACCAGAGCTGTCCGTTCGCTGCAAGGTCCTGTGCCACGCGCGCGCCAAGTTTAAAATGTGCGCAGTGCGTTCGGTACCTGTAGCACAGTAGGGAAACCTTTCCGACAACGCGTCAATATATAAAAATTATCGTCCTTGTGTAGCCTGCCATGCCTTGAAATTAATGTACTCAATTATAATAAAATTCTGTATGTATACTTTGATAAGTACAAGTGGCACAACTGGGACGCAGGTGGACGAAGTGGCAGTAAACTTGCACAACTCAATTAAAGAGAATTCTATCAAATTTATCTTAAATATAGATATAAAATAACCTATTTTCTTAAAACAATTCCTTTATTCTCAATAATTTTATTTCAGCCTACTCTCCGAAGGAAATAGAGGCTTTTGAGATCACTTTCCTGACTGTGTATCGGTGTGTTTATGTGTGTGTGAATGTGTGTGTGCATATGTGAGTCCCCATTTTCCAATTTTTGAATGCATGTACTGAATTACCCCCAACTTGGTACATAAATAGTACTTAATCAGGACGCTTGACTTTTATAGTTTTCAACCATTCCAAGCACTTACTTTCAAAATGGCAACAATTGTATTATATTTATGGTGATATGTCATATCACGGGAACCATTCAACCCATTTAAACCAAATTGTACACGTTGGCAGAGCATCGTGCAAGCATTAAATTTTGACATGGATATTGTTCATAATCGGCCATTTTGTAAGATAGCACCAAATAAAAAAATTTATATTTTACATAATTTTTCGAAAGCTGTTAAAGAAATTCTCACCCAATTTGGCATGTATGTAAAACTATGACAGATCTATAAACGTAAGAAATTGAACTTTATTAGGTACTTATTTTCAAAATGACGGCCATACTAATATTATAGGTTTATTTGATGTATCTACTATATTATTTAACCAATTTGACCACATTTTGTATGCTGAAAGTATATATTGCAAGCATAATTTATGCTAATCCATAGCCACTTTTGTCAGCCATTTTCTAATATAGCACCACATGAAGAAATATTGTTTTATGACATATCTTCGTTAGCATTGAACATATTCTTTCCAAATTGGGGAAACAAGTACCACTACGGACAATGATGATAAATTATATTTTTCAGGTATGTCAGGCACTTATTTTTAAAATGGCGGCCATATAGTAATCTCAGCTTACAATGTTATACTGCAGTAAACATGTAATAAATTCCTACTTATCTTTGCATGCTGGCAGTTGATATTACAACTATCAAATGTATCCACACGAAACATCTTTTTCCCGCCATTTTATAAGTTAGTGCCACAAGAATAAATGTATCTTTATGTCATATCTCGGGAGACTATTGACCGATTCCTACTAGATTTGGCAAACAAGAAGCTTTCTGCAGATGGTGTATTATAGTATGTTTCAAGTATGTCAGACAGTTATTTTCAAAAATAGGGTCATAGGCATCTTAGCTTAGTATACTTTATCTTTGAAACTATGTTATCAATTCAAACTTAATTTTGTATGCCGGCAGTATATATTACAACTATCAAATGCATATAGACGAAGCGTCTTTGTCCACCCTTTTGTAAGACATGCCCTTTTTAAATTATGTTTATAATAATATCTTGGGAAACAATTGACAGATTACTACCAAATATGGTAAAGTATTTGCACTGCAGCATGTGGTGTAAATTGCTATGTTTTAAATAGACCAGGCACTTATTTTCTAAAGAGTGGCTATATAAATACTTTAGCTCAGTAACTTTTATTTACGAAACTAATTCCACCTTAACTTTGTATGCTGGTAGTATAAATTACAACCATCAAATTTGTCTATACATCGCCTCATTTCTCTGTAATTTTGTAAGTTAGCCTCACAATATAAATTCAGTTTTTATGTCATATCCCGGGAAACAATAAACCCATTTTTACCAAAATTTGGCGATGTAGTTATATTGTGGTAGGCCATATTAATATATATATATTAATATGTGTGATAGAATTATTTTCAGAATGGCGGCTATTAAATCATTTTAGCTTGGTGTGCTATATATACGACAATATGTAATATATTTTAACTTAACTTGTATATTGGCACTACACAATCATCGAATGTGGTAATATTGTCCTCCATTTATGAAGATCGTCACATGAAAAATATGGAGTGAGTGAGTCAAGAGATCTGGTCGGCTCTTAACAGCGAGGTTTTGAGATTCAATGAGGGTGTCTGAAGTGGGAATGGAGCAGTGCTGGAATGAAAAGGTTGGGAAAATTGGAGATCCTCGAGAAAACGTGCGACCAGCGTTATCGTCTAGCACGATTCTCGCATGTGAAAATACGATAGTGACCCAGCCGGGAATGGAAGCAGGTTCTAATTGATGGGAGGCGAGTAGGCTAACCGTTCAGCTACCGCGGTCCCATTAAAAAATATGGATGTTTTATGCCATATCTCAGGGACCAATAAACCGATTTTCAACAAAGTCATCACACAAGTAGCGCTATGGTAGGCTATGTAACTTACATGTTACAGGTGGTTCAGTCACTTATTTTCAAAATGATGGTCCTGTAAATATTTTACGTTAGTAACCCCTATTATTCGAAACATTAAACTCATTCAATTCGAAGTTGATGCTCGAATTCAACCTCCATAATGCATTTGATTGCACACTAATTTATTATATGAGGTTTTCTGAGTTCGAGTTCCGGGTAAGGCACGTGTGTATTTGTATTTATCTCAATTGTGTTGCGTATGTTTCTGGTTTCATCTCTAAATAGATTGTTTTCAACGAGCCGACAAATTCAGCCTACCAACTCAGCTTTTAAGAAATTATAAAAAAATTAATTTCACCCATGTTAAAGAAAGTATGCCAATTAGTTATATCAGTAACTTATTGTTTTAAAATTACACAAGAGTGGCATAAATAATGTTCCAGGTAGAATCTTATTCAAATTATTTTTTACAACTGCTCGTCCAAACAAAATATTTCGACAGTTATTTTTTTTTTAATTTGAAACAAGTGGCACATTTATAAAATCATTAACAAGCACAAGAGTATAACATCTGAATTTTAGAATATTCTACCATATGTATAAGAATCATAATAATAATTTTTAGGAAAGATCATCAAAGATCGGAGCTGTTCGTGTTGTGTAATTCCGGTGGGCCTGCAGCCAACATGTTGGCCATGTTGGATGTCAATGACCTTGACGTTGACCCATGTGTCTGTGACACAGAAAATTTTTTTTTTAAATTTTCAATTAAAATTAATATAGTTTAACAAATTTACAAAAAATTAAATTAACTTACAAAATGTTTTTAAAAATTACAAAACATGTATTTAAAAAACTTTTATTTCCGGAGGTCCCCCCGCACCTCATCCAGCAGGCCACTGACTCCTTCCAATCAATCATATTGTCTTATTCCTCTCATCACACAAACCTTTATCTCCCTCCCCCGCACAACGCTCACCAATACCCTACCTCCCTTCACCATTGCTTTATGGCCATACAAAAAACAACCCACACAACTTACCACTGGTCAACTTGGTTCTATTCCCGGTGGGGTCGCTCCCGGATTTTCGCATATGGGTATCATGCCGGATGATGCCACTGGTCAGCGGGTTTACTCGGGGATCTCCCGTTTTCCCCACCCTTTCTCTCTGGTGATGCTCCATATTCACCTCACTTCAACCTCATTGGCTCTCAAGACCTCAATGTTAAGAGAAGAGCGGCCAAAATCTCTCCACTCCAATCCACTCCTCCCCCTCCTTCTAACAACCACCTCACCACCACCCACCATATATCCATACTCTCTCCCCCCTCGACCCAACCACAACATTCACATTTTCCCTCAACTTTGCCCATTCCGTCATCTACACTTTACACACCATTTTTATTTTTCATTTGTTAATGGTTTACAATTTCAACACCTAGGTGTTGCTAGTGTATTGATTATCGATTTACCTACCAGGTAGTGCTAATTTATCTATTCAAATTCCAGGCGAGCTAACAGCACTCTTTACTCATTCATTCATCTGCACTCCATATGCCATATTTATTTATACCAGCAACATATCGAAAAATTCTAATTTTCATCAGATTTTAAAAATTCATTTTTCTATAAGCATTATACCTAAATCCATGATGTAAGACAATGAATAATTATTATTACATTTATTAAGATGATAGTTTTGTATTGAAAACTTAACAAAAGACCAACTGAAAAAAATTATATTTCATTTAATGCTAATTAAAGTACCATTGCAATTGGTTATTTATTATTTTACCATTCACCCTACCACTATCGTCCGACTAATTATTCCATCTTGCTTAATCCCTTACCACTACCGCTCTTATTTTCAGCATTATCCACTTAGGTGAGCTAAATGAAACCAAACTTACGACTTTCAAATTCTAATGGCGAGGAAAAGTTGCACTTTTTTTTATTGTGAATATGGGATGGAAAATAAAAAAATGTTAGGTGTTGTTTTTAGTTCGCGCATAGGGCTCAAGTTTATAAAACTAAAAAAAAAATATTGGATTTTTTTTAGATTTTATAAATGAGAGTCTAATAGCGTGGGAACGCTCCAGGTTAACTAAATATTAATGAGAAAAATGGAAAAAAGATTCTTACCCTACATTTATGGTTCGTGCATAAGGCCTTAATGTTTGCGTAAATTGCTGAAAAATGTCAGTATTTTTCTTGGCAGTGGATAAGGATTTGAGATACGGTTAATTATAATTTAATAGTGAGCAACAGTTGTAACTTATGTTTTTATTAATAAAATATGATATGGAAGTCATGATTTTTAGAGGTTTCTTTCTTTAACATTCAAACTTTATACAATAAAACCATTATTAGTGTGCAGTTATTCGCTCATTTCGCAAATAAATGACTGAAACGACCTATAACTCACCATTAGGAGGTGGCTGTACTTCGAGATCCTCCCACGCCCTTCCCAACCACCCTACCATTCAGAACGTGGTTATTTACAGTACATGATCTATCTTAGAAAATAGGTATGGTCTTGAAATCTGATTTTTGACCGAATTTTGGCAATGCAGATCTTGAGAGAAAACTTGACCTTATATACCTATCTCTGCTGTCTTGTCCACATAATTATCCCGCAGATTCTTTTACAAGTTTTACGCATATTTCCACTGCATGTGTGTGACAGGGAAAATTTATGAAATTCAAACTCAGGTATTCAAACCAGTATATAAGGATATAATACTGACCAACACCCAGCCATGTTCAATCACCGTTGCGACAAGCATCCCGACTGCCAAGAGCACCAAGCACCGCGCTGCAGTTGCATCTGCTGGACATACAACGGCCAGTGTCGAAACCTAGATATAAAAGAACTTAGCGACTACAGCGAAGGTGAGTGGAGCCCACAAACATATCTCAACGACCCCCTAGAGACAGACTCGCAGGTTACTAATATAAACATACCAGATGTCGCGGACATGGGAAGGACAAGCCCAATCGAAGGAGCAATGTCCCAAACGGACCAACTCCCATGGGATTGAATTTCAAACCCTTCCCCGGAGATACGTGATCCATCTCCGAACCCCGCAAGCGACATAATTGAATTGGACAGTTCTACAACAGAACATCGAAATACTACACCAACAAAATGAATCAGATCCCCTAAACGACCTCGAAAGCCACATTCAAATATTAGGCAACAGGTTCGACATATACCTTCACATAACAAACGTGTCAAACCGAACGGATCGCCAGAATTTAATTCATGCGGTAACACCCTTGTTGTTACCATTCACGCCAGTGACATTTTACATACAAATGATGAACAACAACACATTACCGATATCGGTGCAAATAGTTCGTCCACGCCAAGTATCATAATTCATGCTACAACCATTAGACAGAATACCGCGCAGCCTACAAGCACAACCACAGCAGAAAACATTACCGTGGAACACTCCGCACACAGTTCTCATGGAACACATGAGGGCGAAATCGACACACCCAAACATCAACCCCAAAACGAAACCAGCCAGTACACAGACAACACATTCGTCCTCAGATGCGGAGACACAGACATCGCCTCCATCAGAGCAAAATACGCAACAACAAAAAAAGCACCAGCGCTCGCTATCGCCTATCACACAAACCACATCCACATAATCTTCGGATATAACCACACCAACATCTCAAGGACAATCGGACGCATTATTAAATTCTTCTTTGGAAATGTTCGTTTGAGAATGACGGAAGCAAATTGCTCCCTGCTACCAATTCGGCTCTCGCGGAGATTTATATCATATCTCATGCGTAAAGGTTGGAACAACCTCATACGCTTTGGAATTCTCCCGGAACGATTAGACAAATACATTAATGCATGTCAACTTACCACACAAGACTAAATCGACGCGTCATCCGCGATATGCGAGCCGTGTTTCGAAAGCCGTAAAGAAAACACAGAAACAAAAACATCCACATACCAAATGCAACGGTTCAACATTGTAACAATAATATCAAACCTAATCGAAGACACAAAAGTAACAACATACGAACACTTCCTTAACGCTATATCGCTAGAACAACAAGAGCAAGTGATCCAACTCTGTGGTACATCGTTTACATCGTACACGCAGCAGTGTGTTGGGGGCCGGCTCAAACCTTCACTTCGACCCTCGAGACAGGTTCGATCCCTAGTGGGGATTTTCGCTTGAGACAATGCTGCTGACTGGCAAGTTTTCTCGGAGAAGTCCTGTTTCCCTCGCTCTTGTATTCCACCAATGCCCCATTCACCTCATCTCACCACGCTCATTCCTCTAGCTGGCCGGCAGTCTTAGGCATGTCACTCGGGTAGGGTAGCATCTGCAGACCCTTCCATAGGTGGGAACTGTTAGGAAATTTTCGATTTCTCGAGTCAGCTGTTGGAAATGCAGTGTAACCCATTACTTTTCCAGTGTAAGAGATCGAGGCACTAGAAATTTGTCAGCCGAGAATAAGTATGGCCATCACCCAGAAAGATGGATCGGTGGTGCACAGGAGAATTTAACCTGTTTAATTCAGCGAGAAAATACGGATGTATTAATAATTATTTTTTAAAAGAGCAAACATGGAAGCACCCTGAGGAAAACCCTCATATAGCGTTCGCAACAGCAAGTGCCCGAGAAAATATAAAACCTGCGAATACAGTTGCCTGTATATATTTAAATTAAAGTATAATATGCATTAGGCTTTTGTTTTCAATTACCATGTAATATGCTTATAGCCACATACAATTTGCATATACATAATAATAACGTCTTAAGTAAATGTAGACATAATTTTAAAAATGTATATTGCTAATATATGATTATATTTTTATAATTATTATAGCTGTGCGTGCGGGCTCGTGATGGGAGGCGAATGCTGTGGCCATGATGTATAGTTACGCGAGTTATTTTTTTCCAAAAAAGTATAAGTGTGTTTTGTAGCTGCGAGAGAGGGATTTACAGCAAAGATTGAAAATAAGTGGGAGCGTGACGAGATCACCTGCCCCGCTTCGAATCGGACCAGGTGCCAGAATGCGAGGGGAAAGGAAACGGGATATAAATCTGTCAGCCCCTGCGCAAATATACGTGTTAAGGGAAGGACCCTGCGTGTGTGTTCGTGATGGGAGGCGAGCACTCTAGCAGCTGTGTAGATGCGGCTCCCTCTTATGCTGCGTCGAGATTAGGGGGAGCATGCATGTTTTACGAGGCTAGGGTGTCATTAGTGGCATAAGGGACATTTAATTAACCTGTAAAGGGGTGTTGGAGAGGGGGACACAAAATGGGGGCATCCTTTAACCTAAGAAACTGATCTTCCCCTTTTTCCCCTCCATCATGAAGGTATTTTGTGGTTGACTGGTTGGTTCCCCCACCCCTTCTGAGGTGTGCTGTGATTGGCCCTTTGCTATTAGGGGTACCCTTTCGGTGGACAAAGCGCCCAAGCGATATATGCGTAACTTTGACTTTTTTGAGGAAGTCTGGTGGTCGAGTGACTAGAGGAGTGGTAAGGGGTGTTTAGGGTTGGACCAAGAAGGTTGAGTAGGTGGTCAGAACTGTCGAAGATAATCACGTGTAGTTATACATAATTAGTGCATAATGAATAATTACAATTATCTAATGAATAATTGCATAATGAAAAATTGCATAATAAACAAGTACATATACCGACATTAATAAATGTACCGAGATATTTACGATCAATAAGGTAACCGAGAATAAAAACATATTAATTACATACCCTAAGTACACATCCTATCACAACCACTGCTTAAATGCAAATGAGGTGTGAATCGCCAATATGTTTGTATTATATGTCCAACATGTTGGTTGGTTACGATTCCTGCCAAGGGTAATTGAACCAAGATTACATTTATTCTGGCCTACCAACTGATTCGATTCCCGTCGAGGGTATTTAAATCATAAATACATTTATGCTTACCCAGTCCGTGGTTCTAACCCCATCGCGGGTAATTCAAGTGTAATTATGTTGATACTGCGTAGGACATTGGTTCGAATCCCATATAGGCTAATCAAACCATAATTGCATTTATACTGAGTTAATCTATGATTCTATTCACATCGAGGGTAATAAATGCATAATTATGTTTGTATTGGCCCAGTACTTGGATCGAATCCCGCTGTGACTAATTGAAATATAATTACATTTTTACTGAGATAGTACTTGATTTTAATCTTGTCGAGACTAATTAAATTGTAATTATGTTCGTATTAATCTAGTCCTTGTTGGTAATTAATGTTTAATTACATATGTTAAGGGTAAGTCCTTGCTTTGATTCGTATTAGGGTAATTAAATCGTAGTTAAATTTATACACCCTGCATATTCCTTGGTTCATTTCCCATAGAGGGTAGTGAAAGAATAATTACAGAGGTTAATTACTTTTCAGCAAGTATATGCGCATACACATCCGACCTCTGTGAGAGCCTCTAGCGTACTGAACTCCAACATAGTATTGGGCTTAAAAAAATTCAAAGAAATTGCTAATCGATAGTAATAACATAGAGATATATAGGGAGCGAAAACACAACCGAACAACTTTAAGTCTGGATGCAGACTGAATTCAAATCACTAATATACTTATATTACACCCCCACTATTTTGGACGACATATTATGGGGAAGTATTTTAAATTAATGTAGTTATTCGATAAACATTGTGTTAGATATATGTAACCCGATGCTATGTTGTAAAGAACGCCTTTTATTTAAATATATTCTTCATAAAATAGCCCCACAATCAAGCTAATATCGGGTCAGAATACATTAACCAAGAACAATTTCTGCAGAGCCAACGAGTCCCTAGCGAAGTGCCCTTACCACAGGGCGAGAATGTTTTTATTTTTGCCCGGTAGGAGCGCTGTGTGTCGGGGAGACGCCAGTCGGTCGGCAGCCACGGAAGAGACAACAAAAAAGCCGTTCGCAGAAGGAACAGAGAAGAGTTAAAGGTACAAAGCCGTGAGGAAAGACCTGGGGACGAACATGGTTCCATTGAATGCCGACAGGCGCTCTGAGATCGTGGTGGGAGACAGCACTCCTTCTCCACAGTGGAACCGAGAGCGTCGAAGCCTCTCTCAGAAGGATTGGTGAGGAGAAAGGGGATGTTAAAACACCCGAACCCTCGAGTTTCTCCTGCGCCCAGCTCTCACAACCCATCTCACGAGTAGCACACATCGCCTGCCGCATGTAAGTTGACAAGCAGGGAAAGGAATGTACACTGCAGAGAAACATGCACGTGACTTTTAGTGAAGCTAAAGTAGCATCTCGCGAGTCACACTCTCCCATTAATGTTTAATCCGACCCCGAAACTTTAATTAATAATAGCAACATTAATCAAAAAAATATGTGCATGTGTGCACCAATAATCATTATTGTTGTATTGTGTAACACAACGGCAGATATAATTTTTTTCTTTGGGGAGGACCAATATGGTTAAAGCTTCGCAGTCGATGGCGAGATGTTACATGTAAAATACATTACACGTGTTTAATTTGACTGTTTCAATGAAACTGTAAAAAACATTCAAAGCTTGTTTAATTAAGTAGTCATATAATTTTATTTAAATAAATTGTATCCTTGTATCAGTCTAAATAAATTAAAAGCTTCAGTAAAAACGATAATGAATAAAAATGTGGTTTCCTGCCATGGTTAAGTTAGGAAGTAATGAATATCAAATTTCCGATAACATTTTCAATATTGTTGTATGTTAATTTTAATATTTGATTTTACTATACATTTTCCATGTAGCAAGCAGTAATTCAATTCAGAAGACAAATTCCATCCTTGAAAAATCTTCGTTAAGTTACATTCTTTTTAGGTCGCATTTGTGTAAGCTTTGTGAGATCCTGCAACACCAATATTTCGCAAGTCGTGTTCATATTCTGGTATGTACATTTATACNACATGAGTATCCATTCGACAAATTTCAGAACGCCCATGTGTCGTATATTCAATAAAAATTAGCATCCAAATAACGTATTTTAAAAAATCCTTTATATACCTCACTACACTTCAAACTAAGTGAACACTATTTTATACCGAATTAAAAAAAAATTTATTATCACCACAGATATTTTTATTACATTATTGAAACATCAAACACTACATATGAATACATTANTTTTATTACATTATTAAAACATCAAACACTACATATGAATACATTAGTACAAAATCACAGACATAATGACTACAAGTATGTGCAGAACTCGATATATAAAACACAACTTCGATACATTACATGTACACCTTGCCATTTATTTCAAACATATATTCTTTCTACCAAATAAATGACCACACATCGTACATTGATGTAAATCAAACTCATTATCCTTTAAACAACTTTCCCTTATGCGTCGATGCATATGGTTACATAAAGTAAATCCGACAAAAACGATACTGATAACCGGAAACTGGCGGGATTTCCTCCGCAACATCTCGTTCGCGTTCGCATGTCAAAGAATGATTCTCAACCCGCATTTGATCAGTAAACACACACTGGCATTTATCGCAACAATATTAATTTCTAACAGTTTTTCCCAAACAAGTATATTCATGATGTCTTCCCAAAATGGAATTAATGTAAATTTCTTGCAACTGTATTCACACTAATGTCGAGGTCTTGTATTTCCTTCCAAAGTAGCTGCAGGCGTGAATTTGGAGACTTATTCGAATTAGTAGATGCTTTTAAGGAATATTTGTAAATAAACACATATTTCCTTAGTGCAATACCATTTGTAAACAAACGAAAACATAGTGTACAACGATATAGGTTCCAGTTAGGACTTTTGGAAAATACCCTCTATTCATGTAGGTGCACATAACGAAATGTGGTCAATTTTCGACCACAGAAACGGCATACATACTTTATTCCCGTTCGCGCACTTTTTATACAATCTCCTGAATGCTTTGCTAATGTGAAATTTTTCGTAAAGGCACGACCATACGTTGCGCAGCGATGTCTAATATACTCAGGGTTATTTACACAACTACTAATTTCGTGACGAAGCATATTGCAACTGTGCTTAATTTTTTTTAACAATGCAGGCACTGAAATCTAGGCGATGGTGTACCTGTTGCAGGAGTAAACCCACATCTCACACCATGAAGATATAGTTCATCACTAGTATTAAACTAACAATGACATTTCAAACAACGATGTAGATTGCGAGTTGACCTATTGTGATAATACATTTCATGATGATGTCACTTACACCGATATTCTCTTTATCAAAATAACAACACTATGCTTTGATTCCCAAGATTGATACGAAGTATCGTCTGAAGAATGCATGCCTGCCATTATTACTTCTGTAATGGTGACTAAGGTGGTGCATCTAGTACCACACTGTTAATGTTATGCATAATAAACACGTAAAAATTAGTAATATCATTATTACATATAAGCACAAACAAACAGAATGAAGTAAATAGCTAAACAAATCGAACTTTTATACTCATCGTGAAGTCATTAACATACAGCAACATAATTGATACATACAAAAAATTATTCCCTGTGTTATGTGTGCGAAAGTCTTTAGAAAAAGTCTTCAATAACTAAAATGCTTAATATAAATACACAATATTTATTTCTTACTCGCCTACCATGCGAGGTGGTGTAGTGGCAAATACTGTATTTAAACTCGCACTCGGGAGGAAAAGGGTTCGAAACCCCGACCCAGCCATTATGACCTTGGCTCATCATGGTTTCCCGAAATTACTCCAAGCGAATGCTGGAATGGTTTCACACTACATGCCATAGCCGATTCCTTCCCCGTTTCTTCTCCATCTCTTATGATCTCGTTATCGAGACACTGCGATTTACCCACCTTACTCATATATGTATATCCATACTGCTAAAGAAGAGCAAAAACAAATGTGAGATGCATGCTGCACACACTTCCATACACGCCACTATCAGAGAAATAGATACCACATCGTCCTGTCAGGAAATAAATCACTATTTGTACAACTCATAATAATAGTATCCGATAAAAATTATTTAAAATTACAAATAAAATTTTCATTAAGACATTTCCAAAATAAAATTAATCACTTTTACAGAGTGTGACATGTGAAATATATCCACTAACGCATATCGTTACCATTGCATATATAGATAACCAGAACCCAAATCGCAGAGGTATATGATTGATTGTTCTAGCAGCAGTAGCAGACAAACATACACTTAAGTTCTCCCAGCATAGGTCAAACAAATGTCTGATGGTAAGGAGTTCACAGCCCATGCATAAATTTTTTTAATCCTAGCATAATCAAAATACAGTCCTTTGCCAATAGAACCAAACTATAATCACATTATGTACATTATTAGGCAACAGACATTTCCAAAATTAAAAAAATTATGATTTTTAATGTTTTAATTTTTGTATGTATTCCTATACTTAACCAAATCTCACAAATGCATAATGTGTCGTTAAATAAAGTATCTATCTCTGAGTCATCAATAATTGAATTTATCTCTTCACTGACAGAAATGTATCCTCTTCCTTGCAATGGAACCAACACCTGCAGTCTATCAACCAAGTCATTGGAGTCTTCAGAAAATAAGTAGATAGACTTCGTACCACTCTTTGGAGAAGTTTAACTATACATGTCTATGTGTATGTTCAT
>NQII01018269.1:0-13666 GCA_002778355.1 Clitarchus hookeri
TCACTTACAATTAATTCAGGTAAATCAGATAATGAAAATGATTTCGACCACTCTGAGCTACTTCCACGCGATAAAGCTCTTCTTCAGTTCCATTCTAATACGGTCACCGCCATTTACATTACGTGCATTATTGCCTGCCAAGACGCCCACCCACTTGCTGAAGACCATAGAATACTAGCCTTTCATTGGGTAGTAATTTGACTTAAATGGAAGCCGACGGCTGAAAAAAAACAAATATTGGAGAAAGACAAATAAAAGGTAATGTCCTCGAAATACCAACAAGGAACTATACCAGATATGATTGCAAATAATATTCTTCTCGGTAGCAGCCCATCAACTATCATGACCCTGGAACAAGGAAGAGGGGTTAGGAGAGGGCCCGTCATGTAGGACATCAAGCAAGACACCAAACTCAAAAATTGGATAATAATATCGTGCTCAAGTAAAAACTGAGCTAGCACTACCCAAGGGTCGTGAAAAAGTACCAAAAGAAAAGAGAATGGTAACCTCACACGAAGCAGTTGAAGGGCAGCATACAAATAACTTTGATCACCGCCCGTGGAACACTGAAACAAGAAATGGGTCAAATCTGCACTAGAGGCACCACAGATACAAGAGGAATTAGGGACTATATGAAGGTTATACGAATGAGACTATGATAAATTAAGACCTGCGAGAAGATGAAAAAAAGTGATTGATAAACTACGGGAAAAAAATAATAATGTCATTGCTGAGAATATGTAGAAAATATACGTGCATAAAGAGTATTACAAACTGAGATATTATTTCCCATGTCTGCTTTAAACGCCAGAAAAATTTCCCATTTAATATGGGATATAAAACCGAAAAAGAAAGTAGGGGCTAAGAACTGACCTGTAAAACACTCAATTTCGCACGTTAATTCATAATCTCATTGGGGACCAACCACCATAAGCCGCTGCGCTCAGCGCCGCGAAGTTGGAGACCCTTCGTGCCACATCCGCACCCCTTGGTGTCCCGTTCCAGACTGCCAGGTCACGCGACATATCAGTGGCCATTTCCAGTACCGGGTCTATCATGTCCTCGATGGGGTGGCCATATTGCCCTCAGACCGCAGAGGTATTGCAGCAACAGCAGCAGCATCTCGATGGTGGCAGGGCCACCAACCTGCTGAGCAGGTGTATAACCAGCTGACCGACTCCGCCGAGACAGTAAGATCTCACTTGCCAAGGGTAAGTTCAACAAACACCTGTTGGCATGCAACCCTACAGAAGGGCGATCTAGCTCTGTACAGCTCATCTTGCAGAGATGGCTGCACCCACAGCTGAGGCGCCGATAAATCACCTGCTGCAACATGCAGCCTTGAGCCGCCCCTGCCCGCCGTGCCAGTAACCTCCCAGAAGGGAGGGCATTTATGTGGCTCACACCTGGGTGGTCTGGCATGGCTACTGTCATCATGTCATCAACCCACAGTCGCTGCACCAGTGCAGCTTGTGGAAAACGCACATCGTGCTTCCCGATGAGTGTCCACATCGTTCATATGTAAACGGATCAACACCCGATACAGAGTGATCCAAACGAGAGCCTGTGGTGTCCCTACAGAGATCTGCATAGTTGGAATGTGTAGTAAATAGCATTAGAATTTATCGCCCACAGGCAAATGTTCGTGAAATTTTCCTTAGAAGATTACGAATTATTTGCAGAATAAATGCCTCCATGTGCATATTTAATTAGGTGTAAAGTAGCAAGGATAGAGAATTTGAAGTGTTTTATTCAATTTTCCGAGTGCAATGTTGTCTAATCATGCTAATTAGTGAAGTGGGAAATAATTAGTCTTTCTTTCAACCTGAACGTTCAGGTCGTAGAGTGCCCCAAAACATAACATATCTAAATTTGCCATGTGCTCTGCAAAGCACCACCATATAATCATGTTTTGTATTTAAATTAGTGCTTAATTAAGAATGCTTAACACTCCACTGAATTAATAAAACTCACTCAGAACGTTTCAGTGTTTTATGTATAAAAGTTTCAAGTTATGTGTTAAGAAGGTCAGCTAATTAAATTTCCTTGCGGAGTAGAGTGAACTCTCGGCAAATGATGCCACTCGCCTGCGCCATCACTGGCAGTCTGATTCCATGGGTCTTAGATGCTGCATGTGCGTCGCATCGCGAGGGGCATTCATACTTTGTTCCGAACACTTAACTGCAATAGGTTAACGTAATTTTCTGGAACTTTCAGTAAGTTTACAAAAAGGCCTTCCGGCATTCGCAGCACATCTCCGTCAGTTCAATTGACCGACCCTGGAGGTTTAATTACTATTGTAAGTTTTCGCGCCATTATTGGCCCATTTTTTGTACGGTAACATTCGCTGATAGACCTTGGGAGTCAGGTCCACTATAATTTGCATTGACATGTAACTGTGTACACTATTCGGCAATACATTTTACTTGAGATAACCGAAACTTGTGACTTCTCAATAAGTGTTGTATTTCGGGTCCTGGCCCTATCCAGGATGTCATCGATGCCTCAAGGAGACATCCTTCATTTATAATGTAAAAGGTAATACTAAGGAGTGCTGGGGATCTTGAATACCCCAGATATATGTTACATTTTCCTGTAAATTTTTACAGTTTTGTGTCAGGGGATGCAGCCACGTGGTCGTTCGGCTCACTATCCTGAGAACTGTGACTTCGTGCTCACCCAGTAACTTGGCGCCCATTCTATTCGAAATAAGAGTATTGGGTAATATTCTGAGTTTTCTTAACATAGTCGTTGTATGACGTCCGCATTACCTTCCCCGACCGCTCAGGTAACGTTAACACCTACATATTACTACATCATCACGAATTTAAGTTTGTAACGCCAACAATTGTTGTTTTGTGACAGCATGAAATGAAATGTATTAATTAATCTAGGAACTCTTTATTTTCGCGTATTCTCTGCTTGTCTGATGTGCATCGGCAGTGCACTCAGAATANCATGAAATGAAATGTATTAATTAATCTAGGAACTCTTTATTTTCGCGTATTCTCTGCTTGTCTGATGTGCATCGGCAGTGCACTCAGAATAGTCTATGTAATATGAACTTTTATTCGTTTGTGCATCAGCTTATAAAGGATTTTGTAAATGGCACTTTGATTGTTACATATATGTCAAGTTGCCACTTACTGTCATAATCTTGCCAAGTTATATAAGACTGACAATAGACCGAGACGATAGTGAAACAGACTAGAGACACGATTGGCCAATGCATCAACGGCGTAGAAAATGTCTGGATAAGTTATGATTAATACCTCACCAGCATGTGTATCCCGTAAATATATAGCCACTCCTCTGCCATTCTTACGCAAGACGAAAGACTGAAATGATCATATATAAAGAAGGGGGGGGGGTGCATAACATCCGAATTTCAGTCAGGAGAACAGCATCTTTAGTATGAGCGTCCAAATAATGAAGGAGGGAAAATCTATTAGACAAAAGATATAGTGTTACACTGTATGGGGCAAAAATGTGGAGGAAACAAGGATAGCAAGAAATAGGAAAAGAAAACAGACAGACTCACCTCAAAAAGACACATCCCCTCGTAGGACACTCCGGGTCAAAATTATAAGTCGAGTCTGTTTTTATTATGGTGAACATATGATCAATTGTGTCAATCAAGGAATTAAATTTGTATTTATAAAGTCTAGGGTTTTCACGCACCTCAGCAGGCGGAACCTCGCCAGGTAGTGGGATAAGAACAGGGGAGAGAAAATTGTCGACAGCATCTGGTATGATTTGAGCATAATAGTCTCTAATATTAAACGAATATGTCGCAGTGTTAGAAGATACTGGAGGTAGCACCTTGCAGCAAACAGTATAGCCATAGGACCGCACTGTGGCCATTTGGGAGGGTCGGATGGAGCCCTGTATATCTAGCAAATATGTAGTCGGGAAGACCGGAGACAACAACGAGGGAGGAAGAACAGATAGTGTGGGCAGAGGTGAAAATTGAGCAAGTAAGGTGGGTGGAGGCTTAATTAAATACGAAGGCTGTGGTTGTAGCACCGGAAAACCCCAGAAATAAAATTGGACTTTAATTTTGGCATCAGCATAAGGCAGGTTGTAATATGCCGTAACACATTTGTACTTGCTCTCCAACTCCCAAACTGGACATTTAGCCTTAGCATGAGAGAGGTGCTGACTAGAACAGTGCATACAGAAGGTGCATCTGCAGTAGGACAATCTGCTACATCATGAGGTTGGGAACAAGCAGGGCAGCCAACACTTTTAGCATGACAATGTTTTTGGTCATGTCCGAAGTGGAAACACCGAAAACACTGCAAAACAAATTGCTCATGAGGATTGACTTTGAAAATCTCTTTATATATTATGCCTTCAGACAGACAGTAAGTGCTGACATTCAAAGATCAGGCAAACAAGTCGGATAGGGGACCCGTTCCGATTAAGATCGATTAATGACATGTGTTTTAGTATGTATGTATCTTGGTTCTCAGAGTAAAATATACAATGAATGAGTTACACCACTCTTGCACGAAGGAATCTAACTGAGAAGAGAATACCACAGATTTCAAAGTCATGGACTTAGAAAAATTTCGCGCAGCTGTTGCCTCTTATACATGGATAAACGGGTCAGCAAACAGTAATACTAGTGCGTTAAAGCTGTGCTGATGTTATATTACAACAAAATGAGAACCACTGAACCGATTATGTTCAAACAAACCATATTATCACTCATTCATTATGCACAAGCTGTATGTTACCAAGAGCATGCAAATATTTAATTCTACCAATTTACTTCCTATAAATCCAGATTTCATCACCAAGCTCGAACTTCATCTTCTTATGGGAAAACAGAACGGGCGATGTTTGAATACTAATTACAGCAGACTGATTGACAACACCTTCATGTACCCGCACAGTCTTCCATGAAATTACATCATGTAGTTCCATCTCAGCCAATCTGGTAAACACCGGGTTACCTGTATTACAATGTTACCGGAAAAAAACAAAACTCCAAAAGTCCACTTAAAGCATTAACAGATGTACCTTACAATATGAATCTATACATACAAATAATTGGAAGACTACAGTGTAAAGTGCTTATATTTGTGGTACGCTTGGTACCTCTTTACGGTTCATAATACAGCAAGGCACTCGCGCTCATTCACGCTGTACCCACACTCTGTTGGTCCGAATTTGCCACTACTGAAATCTATTATCTGCTGCTCTTGATTTTGCCAGATTTTGAATAACACTGCTTCCAATCGTTTGTCGCTCGCATCTGTTTGAAGGTACAGGTTTTTTCACAGGCTGTGGCGGACTAGTGGAGTGTATTGTGGGAATCAGTCATTCGGTTCCGCGAAACAGGTGTCGTTCTGTGGTACTGGTATTTCCAGTTGGGGGAAATCATGTCCATCAGTGACGCTGTTACTATGGCCAAGTAGCTGTAATAATCCGTTAACCAGTTGACCAATTCAAAGAATTTTTGCAATTGCTTACGTTTGTGGGGCACAGCGTAATCATTGATTGACAGTTGTTCAGGAGTTGGTCGGCTGCCATTGTCTTCCACCAGAGGTCCGAGAAATTGTATGCACGGCTTTCCTATGGGACACTTCCAGTTGGCAGATATCAGTTTATTAATCGCAAGACGTTCTAATACTAGTGACAGGTCCTTGATGTGGTCCTCCCATGTCTCCGACCACATCATAACGTCATACAAATATGCGAGAGTAAAGTCACCTATATATTCATTGAGTTCCCCGGACCATCATGGCCTGAAATGTTACTGGCTCCCATGAATTCCCAAATGGCATTGCACAGTATTGAAATATCAAACTATCTGTTGCGGTAAAAGCTGATTTGGCCCTGTCCTCTAATTTTATCGTCACTTGCCAGTTCCCGCTGCGAAACTCCAGAGACGGCATGATTTTGGTTCTTCCAAGTGTGTGTCGTGCATCTCTGACTTTTATGTATGGTGATAGTGTGCTCTTGCTTATTAGGTTAATTAGCCTGAAATCTACACAAAAATGCCACATTGAAAATTTTTTGGAGCAGTTTAAAATTATGGCACTATTGTAATGGCTGCGGGTGGATTAAATCACGCCCTCAGCAAGCATTTCCATAATTTGGCCTTATATGGTCGCACATTAGTGTGGTTGTTTAATGCATGAAGCAGCACACTTCGGTCGCCCATGTTCAAGTTGTATCTCGTGTTATGCTATGGTCGTGCGATGTAATGGGTTGGATACCACAAATACGTCGTGCCGCTCATGAAGTAGCCTTTGCATGGCATTGCAAAACTCCGGCAGTTTCTTGTGATCTAGTTCGTCCAGCTGGACTTCGGGTACGCAACTTGTGGTTCGGGATTCAAGTTCGTACACAGTTCGTCACTATTTCTTTCAAAATTGTATTCTACGTACCACTGGCTAGGGAATGGTGTTCTGTTCTGTGAACCAGGGAATACCTAGTTACGTGAACTACGCGTTCATGTGCTCCTTTGTGCCCACTCTGATTGCCGCAGTCGTTTCAACCGCAGCAGCTACACCACACCAACTGGCTTGTGGGTCAGAGAGAAAGTTCTACAAAGTGTAGTTCAGTAGTGGATATAGCGTTAACAAACATAAAATCATCAAAACTGCAAAACAAACATTTATGAAATGATGTAACAACTTTTATAAGTGTATTTATGTAAGTCATTATGTTTTCTTGTGTTTAATTTCGCGCTTGGNGGCACACAGAAGTTTGTTTACATGCGACGGCTGGTGGCAAACTTTGTATGCATTATATTTATATGAAACCATTAATACTGATAGGTAAGTTAACTTGCATGTATTTCTTATTTACTTATGCTGGCAAGATTAGGGCCATGTAGGCCCTCTCTTACATGTGTGTTATAGAACACAGATATAACAGCAAAATAGCTTAAATAATTTTAATCCCGAAAAATTTACGGGAAAAATTATTTCCCGCCCGACCTTTTCGAAAAATATATTTCCCGAATTTTTCCCGAAAAGTCGGGATCCCGCCCAGCTCTACTATATACCCATTGAGTTCTCCGGACCATCATGGCCTGAAATGTTACTGGCTCCCATGAATTCCCAAATGGCATTGCACAGTATTGAAATATCAAACTATCTGTTGCGGTAAAAGCTGATTTGGCCCTGTCCTCTAGTTTGATCGTCACTTGCCAGTTCCCGATGCGAAACTCCAGAGACGGCATGATTTTGGTTCTTCCAAGTGTGTGTCGTGCATCTCTGACTTTTATGTATGGTGATAGTGTGCTCTTGCTTATTAGGTTAATTAGCCTGAAATCTACACAAAAATGCCACATTGAAAATTTTTTGGAGCAGTTTAAAATTATGGCACTATTGTAATGGCTGCGGGTGGATTAAATCACGCCCTCAGCAAGCATTTCCATAATTTGGCCTTATATGGTCGCACATTAGTGTGGTTGTTTAATGCATGAAGCAGCACACTTCGGTCGCCCATGTTCAAGTTGTATCTCGTTTTATGCTATGGTCGTGCGATGTAATGGGTTGGATACCACAAATACGTCGTGCCGCTCATGAAGTAGCCTTTGCATGGCATTGCAAAACTCCGGCAGTTTCTTGTGATCTAGTTCGTCCAGCTGGACTTCGGGTACGCAACTTGTGGTTCGGGATTCAAGTTCGTACACAGTTCGTCACTATTTCTTTCAAAATTGTATTCTACGTACCACTGGCTAGGGAATGGTGTTCTGTTCTGTGAACCAGGGANATCTAGTTCGTCCAGCTGGACTTCGGGTACGCAACTTGTGGTTCGGGATTCAAGTTCGTACACAGTTCGTCACTATTTCTTTCAAAATTGTATTCTACGTACCACTGGCTAGGGAATGGTGTTCTGTTCTGTGAACCAGGGAATACCTAGTTACGTGAACTACGCGTTCATGTGCTCCTTTGTGCCCACTCTGATTGCCGCAGTCGTTTCAACCGCAGCAGCTACACCACACCAACTGGCTTGTGGGTCAGAGAGAAAGTTCTACAAAGTGTAGTTCAGTAGTGGATATAGCGTTAACAAACATAAAATCATCAAAACNGTGGGTCAGAGAGAAAGTTCTACAAAGTGTAGTTCAGTAGTGGATATAGCGTTAACAAACATAAAATCATCAAAACTGCAAAACAAACATTTATGAAATGATGTAACAACTTTTATAAGTGTATTTATGTAAGTCATTATGTTTTCTTGTGTTTAATTTCGCGCTTGGCTTTGGCTTTCGCCACTGGTGGTGGAAGCCGACCCCAAAATTCTCTGAACGAGACCAGAAGTGTAAGTCTCTCGCTCNTTTGGCTTTCGCCACTGGTGGTGGAAGCCGACCCCAAAATTCTCTGAACGAGACCAGAAGTGTAAGTCTCTCGCTCTGCGAGGCCCTCAGTATCGGTATGTTAGGCTGAAATCATTTTTAACAGCAATAGTATTAAATTAATCCACCAGAACATTTATTTTATTTATTTGAAGTACGGAGGGGAGAGCAACGCTATCGTGTGTGCAACATAAAGCTACTTGTTTTTCGCTGTGCAAGGGCTGAGGCCATTTTTAATATCATTCATGCATTTATTCATCTGTGAATGGACGATGAATAAACAACTCAACCAGTAAAATAGTGTAAAATCATTGTAGGGCATACTTATTAGCGTCACCAGTGTTTAGTAATATAGTTCAGGCGTACTTGACGGCCAACAGTCTCGCCATCCTATATAAAACGTGCAACTATAAGTACGCGNTAGTAATATAGTTCAGGCGTACTTGACGGCCAACAGTCTCGCCATCCTATATAAAACGTGCAACTATAAGTACGCAGCAATAAAGCAAATAACTGATGCAAGGTTCACCGGGGTCCCTGGGCCATCGACCATACGACCCTCACTTCATTAGCTCACCACTGAGTTATGGTGCTGGGCAAAAATCCAACATCAAACCAGCCCTGGTAACCGACACCATGTCACTAGTTTGGCATCTTCACATAGGTCAGCTGACATGCAGGTTATCATGTATTCGGAAGGCTATTGTTGTCTCTCCCTTGGTTTCCTACGTTTGCTGCTGTGTAGCGAGTTGTACTATTTGTGTTGCCTGCTTGAGTTTAGTTATGACAATCATCTGGCGATTGCCTCTTGTGATTTTTTGTAGAAGCACTTGCTGAGGTGTTGGTGTTGAGGTTTTTTCTGTGACCCAGGGGCAGTGAGCATTTGGCTCTCCTACCCCGACGAGCCATTTCCCGTCGGTGGTGCTTTACTGTCTGTAGGTGTGGCATCTTTGGCATTATGTTGTGGACAGTCTCTATGTCAATGGAACTGTTGCCCTTTACAGTATCAGAACGGGAAGAGAGGGCGCCCCTTACAGGTTCGGTTCCTCGCTGTGGCCTCACCTGATGGGGTTGGGTCTGCAGGTGTAGGCACGACTGTGCAGCTGTGGTCCGGGTCCTTGCGGGTCTGCGGAGTCGAAGACTGCAGATGGTTGTGCGGCCTCACTAACTCTCTAACTTGCTCTGCATCAAGAGTGGAGTGTGGGAAATACCTGTCCCACTCACGTCTCATGGTGTCCTTCTCCCTAGCTGTCTGGTCCAGCAATGTTGCTGACCACATGAATGCTTCCATGCTACCATGAATTAAGGGAGCTAGAGCTGATCTATGTTCCTGCTACATTGTAGCAGTCTTTACTTCTAACATTTCTGTTTCTCTCATTTGCAGGTGAAAATGTCTGATTAAATTTATTTTACTGGAGGCAAAAGCTATCAAATTTTTCCCCAGGAATTTGTGTCTCTTGAACAGCACGAGTTTGTGCTTGCAGGGAGGAATATATATTAGCAAAATGACACTGAAATGCATTCCAAAACTCGCTTCACTGCATGCCATAATGGATGCTTGTGCACCACCACAAGCTGCCTCCTACACAATTGGGCAAATTTTGTTCACAAACTCCATACCTGGTTAAGCATAACGTGCAGTCTTTCAGAAATGCCTGCGTTTCCTCGGTGAGCAGCTCAGAAAAAGCGGGCAGCGACGGAAAGCGGGATGATGGAGTGCTGCCCGGCTCCGCTGATAATGTCTGTGTGTCTGCAGCTTGTTGTGCAGTTGCTTCTGTTGAGTACGACTGCGGCCACACGAAGCAAGTTGGTGTTGGTGGTGCGGGTTGCATGTATCTGTGCATGCTACTGGTGGGCATGGCACTGTCAGCTGTGGTGCTGTGGTACACTGTCCACAGCGATAGATGCTGACTGCGACATTATCATGTCCTGTGTGGTCGCGCACAGCCAATAAGTTATCCACCTACAGTTCTTATATGCCACTCTTTCTGAATTTCATTGTTTGCACAGGTCCTGGTGACAACAGAGTGGTGACAACACTTCTCTCGTGAGAAAGACCGCAGTTGCACATGTCATGGTTAATAAGGTTTGTGTACATTTCGTTTACAAAATAATTCAATTTCTGTCTGCTGTTACATGTTCACTTCCTGTAAGGCACTTGGTGTGGTAAACCTTGGTGCAGTTTACACATTGAATTGTCCCATCTCTGATGCCTTCACACGTGATTTGTTTTGCACACCGTCGATTTTGAAAATTTGTCTAGGCTTTGCCCAAGAAAAATTTTGTTTTGGAGGTGTGCACACTTACACACTTGGCTAGTTGTGACAGGACCGATGGTGCCCCAGATCGCTTGATTAAGTTGAATCACGACTAGTAATTACATCACTGACTCTATCAAAGGACCTTTGGGTTATGCCTTTTAAAGAAAAATGTGTGTGTATATTTCTTTCTGAAGGAATCAATTAAATAGACCAATTTGCAAGAAACTTAAGTGGATTATTTTACCATACTCTTATATACAGGCTTACACTTATGTGTTTTATGGTCATGGAGTTCTAAGTGTCAATAGGGCAAATCATGAAGTGTTGCAGATTATGCTAAAAAAATATATTTTATATAGCACTTTTAGAACTCTTAATGGCCTGCGCATATTTGCTAAGCTTGCGAAGGCTCTCCTCCATCGCCCCTGACTTACAATAGACAGTCTTAAAAAAGATTTAAATAAATTTTATAAGATAAAGTTTTTAATGACTATCCACAATCATATCCAGATAGTGAGTGAGAGAGAGGGAGAGAGAGAGAGAGAGAGAGAGAGTCCCTGGCCGTGCTAAAGTACGACCTTTTCCTGCTTAATAAAATCATGGATTAAATCATTTCGTGATAAGTAAATCTGATATACTAGAAGTTAACAATAGTTATCTCTTAGGACCAAACTTATCAGTATACAATAATTTGTTTTGACAAGTAAAAATCATATGATATAAAATCTAGTAATTACATCATTATGTGACATTAAAACGTTATATTGTTTTAAATTCTTGAAAATAATGACTGGTAATCAAAAAAAAAATTGTGATAAAATTTCTACCATCATTTAGAATGTAAACAATCAAGAAATATGAAACTGATGAACTTAAACACTTAAATTAAGTCGTAGTTTGTTAGTTGCTTCATTTTCATTAAACTTATAATCACTTTTATGTTATTTCTGCAGTATGAAGAAAATGAAATAATCAGTTTTATCTGTCTCCTGTAAAATTCTTCTTTTGGTAATTACGTTGTATCTGTTTTACTCGATATTTGAAATGGTTTTTATTCAAAGGTTGACGTCCATTTTTCATCGTATTTCTAACAATCGATTACAAATCGAAAATTATCCTAATTGGCACTTGTGTACTTTGTTGTAGTTTTTTTTACTACTTTCAAACAATAGCGAAAAGCAAGTTGTTGTAGTTGGATCTAATTTTCTTTTAGCTGTATTGAAAAACTGGTTTCATTTATGGCGTCTAGTACAAACGGCTATGTTAAGTAAGTACGACAATTCTGTATATCGCTAAACTAGTAAATTTATGTCCTCCAATTTTTTTTTTTGGTATTAATCAGAATAGGTATTTTTTCTGAAAATAAAAGAAATAATCACGGAAAGTGGTATATTTCCACTCTACTAATTACACAGAACATGAATGTACTAGGGGCACTGAAACCAATACAGACCACAAATACGATAATAGGGAGGGAAATGAACACGGAAATTTTGGGGTTAAATCACTAAAATTACACCCACAAAAAATACGAAAACACCTCATGTTAGCACTTGTCCACCCAATTTCGTATTATGTGCCCACCTGATGAGCGAATCACTATTTTACATTTTTGAACTAACCTAGGATTGTAGGGTTTTAATCCAACCTAGGTTTGTAGGGTTTTAATCTAACCTAGGATTGTTGGGTTGGGCATATATTTAGTCTAGAAACTTTTCTGAACGAAACGTCCTAGACCAACAAAAGTTGCACTATTTGGTTCTTCACAGCTTGCCTTATTCATATCCAAGAGGGCGTAATGTTAAAATAAGTAGAACATATTAAATAAAATTGCAAAATGTACGAGCAATTTGCCCGGTTTGTTTACGTCTATTAACTTCTACCGCCATTATTAATGGCCGCGCATTGCTGATTCCACGCTACCTATCGGCCATGGATGTCATTACGGGCATTTTAACGGTCAATACAAATAAAATCATTTGAAATTGCATCTTTGCCGGGTCTAGTTGTGCCGTCCCAATCCGACGGATTTAAAAACGGAGAAAGCAATAACGAGTGCTTCTGTGTGATATATTTGACTGTAAACGAGGGTAATTATTAAGTTTAGGGGGCTTTTCTGTAAAAAACAAAAAAAAAAAATATTTTATTTACAGAAAAGCCCCTAAACTTAATAATTACCGATGCAATACAGTGTGGTTTGTGAGTTGTGTCGTCAGAATCCGACTGTGCGAAGGCTTGTGAATTAAGAATGGAGGACGCAAGTACGAGTGCTTCTGTGCGTGAGAGTCGTCTATGTGGCGAGTGTTACTTCGATGTTTAAGTAGAAAATAGTGATTCACTCATCGTAGGCTTAGGTGGACACATATTACGAAATTGCGTGAACAAATGTTAAATTGAGGTGTTTTTGTATTTTTTGTGGGTGTATTTGTTATGATTTTACCCAACAATTTCCCTGATCTTCATAGCCCTCCCCACTATCATATTTGTGGTTTTTATTGTTAATATTTTAATGCCTCTAGTAAATTCATGTTGTGTGTAATTAGTACAGTGGAAATATACCATTTTCTATGGTGTTCTCTTTTATTTTCAGAAAAGCCCCTATTCTCAATAATTACCTTAATGTATAGTACTCTCAGGATCAGGAACTGAAGTTAACTATTCCTGATGCTAGTATCAGCACTTAATAATTTTTAACTGCAAATTCTATTCCCACCCTTTGCTTATGGCACTTCACTTACTGTCGTTGCCTGTGGCACAAAGATAAACAATGGACGTTAAGAAAAAAAAACCGAATCAGGACTTTTAATTGAAGTGCAAACAGATTGTCACATTTCATACATAACTATATTTCATCCTGCATTAACTATGACAAGTTTTGCTTAGTGTAAGTGGTTCACAAGTGCAACCAAAATAAAGCAACAAGGCTTTTTGGTGCCTCTACAGTTAAAAAGAAGGAAAAAAGTTGATTTCATACATAGTCCCACAGCTAAACTTGGTGTGTTACCAGCTCTTGCAATAAGTTTGTATCATTTTCATATATAAAATGTTCACACCAATTTATACATTCACAAATACTCATACATAA
>NQII01018271.1:0-12716 GCA_002778355.1 Clitarchus hookeri
AGAAGGCTGAGAATTCCGGTGTGAACAGTGCCGCCCACTGCGACTGAATCGCATGTCCAGGTCGTGAAATGAACATAGTGAGGTGCATAACCTGCAACCAAACTTTTCACCATGGCTGTATCAGTTGGAAATGTTTACCTGCCTTGGACTTGTGTACCATTGTGTGATGTGTAAACAAGCGAAACAATACAGACCGGTTAATCCAGGTACTCACAGTGCGCCATCAACCCGTAACCCAGACGACCCGTAATTACCAGTGTTCACCGGCCCACTCCAGGAAGACCCCATCGCTTTCACATAAGAATGTGAACGTGAATTTAAAGCAAATGACATGACACCTAAATAATGGGTTACCTGAGCCTGTAAACAGATAAGTGGAAAAGCCCAAGAATGGTGGGCCAGGTAGAAAGCTTGTAGAAAGAGCAAGCGAAACTGAGAGGAATTTTAAAGCGCAGGCAGTCCAAGACAAGCCCAGGGGGGCAAGGGGAAAGAGGAAGTGAGGCCAAGCGAAGGTCGAGACTGGGTGAACTCTTGACCGGCCACACAACAGGAGCGATCACACCTGGCAATACGAAGAGAGGCAGTAGGGAAATGAAGGAACCGGGATGCGAAGCAGGCCACCACCTCCAGTCATGACCGGCCCGACACCGCCACTTAAACGTTAACAAATTAACCATGCTCCTCCCCCCTTCCAGGCCGCACACATTTACCGGCAATTTTATTACAAGTGACTTACTTACAAATAACTAATAGGCTCACCTGCAACCCGGGGTCAACCCAGTGCGTATGGTGCAACCCTATCAGATCCTGCATATAGAGGTATCAATAACCCTAGACATTCACATGAGTATCAAAATTTCTAAGGTGAAATTTTTATTAGGCCCACACATAGAAGAAGACGTCATATTGGGACAGCCTTGGCTACGCCAACAAGAGTGTATAATAGACGTGGCAACGCAGTATATATATAGGCGACAAGTAATGTATGATGGTGAATTGGGACAGGAACCTAGAGAAACAAATACCTTCACCCATAAACCCAGAGGCAATAAATCACCAGCTGGAAGAACCGGAGTTTCGACAGCTACAAGAAATACGTACCAGGTATTCCCGAGCCTTCGGATATGGAGGGCACTTACGTCAGACCCAGAATATCCAACACGAGATATCGATTACCCAAGAAAAGCCTATATATTGCCGCCCCTTTAGGGTGTCCTCAAAGGGAAGGGACATTATCATGACCTAAGTCCAGACTAGAGGTGAGCCGATATGGTTTTTGGGCCTTATCCGATATTGCCGATACAAACTTACCGATATTGCCGATACCAATACCGATACTGCCTTGACCAGGAAAAACAACATTATTGCAAGTTTCAAAAAATAAAAACCTAATTTTTTAACATTTACCTAAATAAAATTCTNAGAAGGCTGAGAATTCCGGTGTGAACAGTGCCGCCCACTGCGACTGAATCGCATGTCCAGGTCGTGAAATGAACACAGTGAGGTGCATAACCTGCAACCAAACTTTTCACTATGGCTGTATCGGTTGGAAATGTTTACCCGCCTTGGACTTGTGTATCATTGTGTAATGTGTAAACCGGCCAAACAATACAGACCGGTTAATCCAGGTACCCACAGTGCTCCATCAACCCGTAACCCAGTCGACCCGTAATTACCAGAGTTCACCGGCCCACCCCAGGAAGACCCCATCGCTTTCACATAAGAATGTGTACTTGAATTTAAAGCAAATGACGTGCCACCTAAATAATGGGTTACCCGAGCCTGTAAACAGATAAGTGGAAAAGCCCAAGAATGGTAGGCTAGGTAGAAAGCTTGTAGAAAGAGCAAGCAAAACTGAGAGGAATTTTAAAGCGCAGGCAGCCCAAGACAAGCCCAGGGTGGCAAGGGGAAAGAGGAAGTGAGGCCGAGTGATGGTCGAGACAGGGTGAACACTTGACCGACCACGCGACAGGAGCGAGCACACCCGGTAATACGAAGAGAGGCAGTCGGGAAACGAAGGAACCGGGATGCGAAGCAGGCCACCACCTCCAGTCATGACCGGCCCGACACCGCCACTTAAACGTTAACAAATTAACCATGCTCCTCCCCCCTTCCAGGCCGCACACATTTACCGGCAATTTTATTACAAGTGACTTACTTACAAATAACTAATAGGCTCACCTGCAACCCGGGGTCAACCCAGTGCGTATGGTGCAACCCTATCAGATCCTGCATATAGAGGTATCAATAACCCTAGACATTCACATGAGTATCAAAATTTCTAAGGTGAAATTTTTATTAGGCCCACACATAGAAGAAGACGTCATATTGGGACAGCCTTGGCTACGCCAACAAGAGTGTATAATAGACGTGGCAACGCAGTATATATATAGGCGACAAGTAATGTATGATGGTGAATTGGGACAGGAACCTAGAGAAACAAATACCTTCACCCATAAACCCAGAGGCAATAAATCACCAGCTGGAAGAACCGGAGTTTCGACAGCTACAAGAAATACGTACCAGGTATTCCCGAGCCTTCGGATATGGAGGGCACTTACGTCAGACCCAGAATATCCAACACGAGATATCGATTACCCAAGAAAAGCCTATATATTGCCGCCCCTTTAGGGTGTCCTCAAAGGGAAGGGACATTATCATGACCTANTTTAAGATAGTTTTTTCACAGATGAACAATAGTTCCGAATATATTTTGGTTTTCGGTCAGAATATCTGATCGATGCATGTGGGTAAATTAATGATTTAAGGGCGTAGCATGCGGGTTTTTTTAACATTGTTTATATAGGATATTTGTTGGGACCATCCAAAAAAATCGACTGATACGGGAAAACGACATTAACGGGGACGCAACAACGATGTTTCACTATAGTGAGCAAGGCACTCAAATTATGGCAAGTTGAAAACAGCATCATCTTAGATTCTTAGGGCAAAATATCGGTTATAATATCGGCGATTTAAACATGAATTGCGCACAATTCCGATAATTACGATATCGGCCGGTTTTGATATATCGGTACCGGTATCGGCTCAGCCCTAGTCCAGACTATGCTGGACAGGGGATGGAAATGTCTTCGGACTTGCCCTACAACTCAATAGTGGTACTTGTACACAAGAAAGATGGAAAATTACAATTGTGTGTCAATTACCGAGCTTTAAACAACATCACTCACCCTATTGCCTCATCAGTTATCAACCTTACTAACACGCTGAGAGACGTAGAGGAGGCCAAAATTTTGTCAACCCTTGACATGCAGACAGTGTATTGACAAATATCCATGCATCCAGACGGCTGCAAATATGCCACATTTACCACGCCAAGGGAGAAATGTTGCAGTTCAAAGTAATGCCCTTCAGACTGAAAAACGGCCCAGCTACTTTTCAGCTGCTAATTTTGGCTGAGGTACTCACTTGCAAAGAGTATTAGAACGCCTCAAGATCCACGGACTAACCTGTAAGTTTTCAAAAAGCCGTTTTATAAAATCTAACATTGACTACCTGGGACACATCACCCCTGAAGGAAACTACCTGCAAACCAGAACTGTTTGAGTCATACTGGAGGTCGAAGAACCGACGACAAAGAAGCAGTTAACGAAGATTCCTGGGGTTATGTAACTGTTTAATGGAGTTTATTCCCGACATGTACCAGTTAATTGCTCTGTTGAACCCCTTTTAGGGAAGGAAACCTGGTGGAAGTGGGGGACCAAGTTTGACTTCAAGGTACAACACTGCCTCGGATGCCTAAACGACCTACCAGATGCCCTCTCCTGCCAACCCGACAGCCAGAAAGGCACGAAGGAGGAGGAACACTGGGAACGGATGGCCCCTCCCCCAGCTCCCCCACACAGCCCGGAAGAGTGTAGACGCCTTCAGAAACTCCAGGTCAGTCACTACCAGCTGGGTACCTACCAGCAACAGGACCCCGACATTGAGCGGCTGCTGCAGGATAATCTGCAGAGGTGCGAACTCCGAGGTGAAATAGTTGGGGGCGAGAAACTGGAACCCAGGAGCGACATGGAAGAAATGGAGGCTGGCCACACTACGTGCCAATATCTGCCAGTACCACCACAAACACTGCCAGGCTGGCCACCCAGGTATCAAGGAAATCCTGCGTGACATCGGGAACGATATATCTGAGATAGAATGAGCCAAGACGTCCGGCAGTACGTCTTGAGCTGTGAAGTGTGCTGCCAGTATAAAGCCTACCCCATACCAAAGCAAATCGGACGACCACAACACCCCTAGACCCCAAGGACACACCTAGCCACACAAATAATGGTGGCCGTACCCCATGAGCACAATGGCAATCAATATCTCCTGGTGGTGGCGTACCAATTCTCGAGGTGGGATGGAAGCCTGCCCTTTGCGCAGCCAGGAAGCAAGAGGCATCATTCAGAAATTCGAAACAGAAATTTTCTCCATTGGGGATTCCCCCAGGTTATTATGACGGACAATGGAACTCATTTCACCGGCAAACTCTGGCAAGAGGCGTGCAGCCAATGGGGGATAAAAACCTGGACCACCCCACCATATCACACCCAGGCCCAACCCACGGTGAAGGGTAACCAGAAACTGAAAAAAAAACCTCAGGCTCCAAGTGGGGGAAGATCATGGACATTGGGACACCCACATCCTGTTTACCCTCCGGCGCAGGAACAACGAGGTTATAGACACCTCGCCCAGCCAACTGATCCTTGGACAGATGATAAGACGCCTGGGCGACTGGCAATGGGAACACGAGCCAATTTACCCTTCCGCAGCCCAAGATTGTCCGACTGGAAGCTTCACTGGGTTTCATTTAAGGCGAGGGCGATTTAATATATTCTTCCTTCGGGTGCGTTATGGTCTCCAGGCATCCACCTTATTATAGAAGATGTAATGTTGTCTTGGGTTGCTTCCTTTCAGGCTTGCATCACTTGTAGGTAGGTACCAGGGGCGCACGTGATGATGGGTAGTTGCAGCAAATATAAAAAGTAGTTTATATAAGTAGTCATGTGTCAGCTTTGAATACATAATTTAAACCATCAATGTTGTAAGTATAATTAAAGTTAAAGATTTAAATTACAATGTTACAACTTTTAGTTCTGAGTGCTATTTTCTTTCATAGACATCATCATCATCGCCAACATAACATACATCTTGCAGCAATTCATCAGCTGATGCAATACTTTGCAAACTAGAGCATTTACTGTTTACATACTGTGTAGGTTGGTCACATTGTTTGTAAAATTTTACCCCACTTATGAAATGGACAATAATTTAACAGTAAAGAATTGCTATTTTAAAGGATGTAGTGGGTGTCCTGTCAGCACAGACATGATTGTAGGTACCAGTACAGTAACATAGCATTGCAGGGGAGGGAAGTTACTGATTCTTCCTTGGGCCGGAGGCTTGGGGTAAACTTATGCCGGAGTCATATCAATTGATTGGCATCTGTAGCGATGTTACCAGCTGGAAGGTATACCTCGCGACTTATGGTTCCTCTGGCCATAGCAGATTATGGAGAGGATCCTTTCATTATTCTCGGAAAGAGTGGAGTGAGCGTCGTTACTGCTACAGTCTCACCGTCCCCTCGGTCTCACAGCATTCCCCACGCAAGGCTGCTACAGCTCTCAATAATTGGCATGATGGTCATGGTGACCCTATGTGTTTTTCTTGAGTCTCAGAAGCCTAAGAGAAAGGTTCTCTCTCCCCTTGCCACAGAGGTGCTAGAGGGCACCGTTACCAACCAGCAATATAACTCAAACATTGACAATAGGTTGCGGCACCCTTCATTGGAGACATGGTTTGATTTTCTTAACAGGTTGGTCGTGCGTGCACTTGGTCGTATTCAGGTGAATGCTCACACAGAATGTAAAGCAGGCAGGGAAGATGTGAAACGATAGAGAATTGTTTGGGCCAAAATGAGTTAACTGGCAGATACATGCTTTATTCTGTCTTTGAAGTTTACTGAACATATATTCCCGACCTAAGCCTGCTAACGTTTTATGGATGAGGGACCAAGTTTGCCAGACTAAATACCGCAGGGTGGTAGCGAGTTTAGAAGTAGAGTCTCGGGAGCAATCGTGATCCCAGTAAACACTACGCCCGGTGCAGACGAGGCACTCAGGCCAACACTCTGTACTTGTTCTAGAAGACTTTGCGACAAGATCATCTACCATGCATTGAAAAACACAAGTTGAATATGCTGAGCAAAGAAAAGCGAATGGCGCAATGCATAAAAATATTGCTGAAGGCATGCTTTCACGAGTAGAGAGGCTAGCTAGCGAGAACTAAAGCTGGAGTCGGGCTTCTAGCACACTACTCTTCCTCAGAAGGGCTTGCAAGGAAATATATACCGCTTGAGAGCTGTGGCGGACTAGGGGTGACTAGAGCTGGCTGCATGGAGGGGGAAACCTCCTCTGATGCGCAGCCAGGATGCACATTCAGTGCCTGCCGGCCAAGGAAAGCCTAGCGAGGGGATGGGTCTACCCACTTGAACTCGAACGCGGTGTCGTGCAGATTGTCTATGTCAGGCAGGAAGGGATTTCCTTGGCTTATAGAATAGACCTATACAGAGCCGAAATGAGTGACGGTGCTCGGTGATACAGTGTTCTCGAGGAGAGCACCAGAGGCTGTGGCTGTGTATGTAAGACAGACAGTCCTTGTGGTGCATTTGTGTAGGTACATCTTCAACACACCATATTTTTGTTTGCTGGTCCACAAAGTAGTTGTAGTGTAATGATTGAAGTCTTTTTGTTAATCTACAAACAAAAAGTTGTCTTGCAACACATTTTACCCACAAGATTAAAATTATATATTTCTAACAAATTATGTTTATTGTGAACTTGTTTTGTTCCTCTAATTTATCAATCTCGAATACAGCTGTTTCTTTAAATAATTGGCTTTATAGCCTAGCAACAGGCATTTCACTTATCCCAATTATTTGGCCAATCTTGCCTATTACCTTTTTCAGATGTAGTACAGAAGAGCACTGATTTGACAAACTTAGATTTTACAAATACAGTATTTCAAAAAAACATGAAAAATAATTTCTTAAACAAAGGAAAAAAATCTTGAAAAAAAAATGTATTACAAGTAATATCAATTAAAATATGTATGTTTGCTACCCCACAGCAGTAAACTACTAGTTTGCANAAAAAAATGTATTACAAGTAATATCAATTAAAATATGTATGTTTGCTACCCCACAGCAGTAAACTACTAGTTTGCAGTGTTACTATTATTGATTGGCTTGCTGCAATAAAAAAAACCTTTTAAAAAAAATATTGTGGCTTGTGTATGGTGGGTGTGCCATTCTCCCGTGCCCTTTGTGTGGTAGGCCTCACAGGATACATTACATCACAAAGGGATGCTTTGCTATCTCCCATTCCTCTCTTCTCCCCTACATTCCCTCTTTCAAATTCCTATGCTCCAGTCCCATGCACTTAGTAACAGAAGGAAGGAACTAATAATATTGTGAGTTACACATTACCCCCCAACAGCAGCCTTCTAAGTCTCATGACCATTGTATGTTTGTTATAGTTTGTCTTTGTGTGCAGTGTTTGACTTTCAGATACATTCTATGGTAGTACTGGTATAATTGTGATGTGACTGTACTGATTGTTGATGACCTGCTTATGCTACATTTGTAGATTTTTAGATTTTATTTTCTGTTTCTAATTTCTGTTTTGTAATTATTTATTTGTTGATGACCTGACCCATTCATGTATAAGTGCNATTTTATTTTCTGTTTCTAATTTCTGTTTTGTAATTATTTATTTGTTGATGACCTGACCCATTCATGTATAAGTGCTTAGATCCACTCCTGTGTGTTTACAATTGACGAATTGGAAAAGACAGTCTACAGTGCTTTTAAATTCCCTCCCTTAGCGTGTTCATATGTGAATGTCTTGAATGTGTTGGGTGTTAACATGGGTCAAATTTAAAGCAGACATCAGGGTTTTGTGTTATCATTTCATTTAAAAAAATCTGAATATTAAGATAAACGTACTTTATATTTTAAACAAAGCGAAAAGCAACTGAAAATGAATTTTATGCTTGCTGAAAGTTATGCGGCACTCTATTTATACATATTTTTTTATGTCTGCAAGTGGTTGCAATGGATTAGTAAAAAAAATGCTGCATGCAATTCACATAACTTTGTTAATCCCCCGCAGGCGCACATACAGTTTGTGCACTTTTATTTTGAGTGTATTTATATTGTAGCATTTTGAGATTGTGAAGTGAGGGAAATTTTGTTGTAAGACCCATTAAAACATAAGAGTAAAAAATGTGTATTCCAATTTTTTTATTTAAAATTTTTGCACTGATTTGTTATTTAGTATAAAAGAAAACTTTATACCCCATTGGTAAGCCTCCTAACTAACATAATATTTGGAGTTCTCAATTTCTGTTTTGTTGTGAAATTAGTAGGTGAGATTTCGGTTTCTGTTGGTAGTGTACACATGCTACCTTGGTGTCTGGTTTTTTTAAAGCAGTCTCACTTTATTTCCCATCATTCCACCACTGCTTCATCCTACCTAAGTTCACTTCCTATTAAGCTTCTGTATAGATATATATCTACTTCTAGAAGTAGTACCTACATGCAGATTTTTATTTATTAATGCAACATGTATGTACCACTGGTTTTTCTTAAAAATATAATTGGATTATCTTTGTTTTGCAGCTATTTCTGACCTTGTTAAACTAATTCATGGCAATAAGAATGGACAATCATTCATGTTGAAAGAATTCATTGCTCATTGGCAAAAACAGCACAATGTAGAAGATAAAAGGGACAAATGTGACGAAGTAACAACTGACTGTACTCCAGTGCTCTCAAAGAAAAGCATCCTTAACAAGATAAAAGAAATTGCAACGTGGCAGCAGTGCCCAGAAGAAGGTGTGATGCAAGGTCAGATGTGCTGGTATGTGTCCAGTGACATACGCTCAGATCTTGGACTTTCTGATTTGAAGGTCCCAAACACCTGGGAGTACAACTTGAAGCCTCGCAGATCAGTGGACAGTGAGAACCTAAATTTGTCTGCTGCATCTTGTGCAGCTGCCATAGATTCAAGCAATAAAACATGTCCCAGTTCTGGCCAGCTCATAACGAAGTTCACCAAAGTTTTGTCAGACGAGGAGCGTCAAAAGCAGCTCTCGCCAAAAGCTGGCCACAGCGAACCTGAACAAGCCATTAAAACAAAGAGAAAAATCATTTTTCACGGAGCAGATTCGCCATCCGGGTTGCAGACAAGTCGTAAGAAATTGGCACGGACGGGTTCTCCTAAGTCTCACAGTCTTGTGAAATACTTGGAATCTCCAAAAAACTCAAATTTGAAGAGAAAGCGTTCTCCTGAATTGAAGTCTCAGGGCAGAACAGGAGGAGAAGAAGATTTGGACTGTGTAGTATTAGATTAAAAATTATACGACAGCTCTAGAAAGCCAATAGTTATATTTGTTTATTAAGAAACGTGTAGATATTTACTGAATACTTCTCATGATCAATGGTGAATTTTGGTCGTACTGTACATATCGTAATATGGCACAAAATAATTTTCCAGTTAGGTGATGTTACTCTAACATTGTAATTAACTGTAAATAACATAGTTTTAATGGGAACTACAAATCAGAAATTTCTCCTACATTCAGGCTATTTTATTTAGCTTTGATACATCGAAACTGCATCAAACTTGCAGTCATCATTTCCCCACTTTCATAATTGTTGGCAATAGCTTTTTTTGTTGGGATTAAAATTTAATTACTCTCAACTTTGACTACTGAAATTATTCATGCTGCCAAAAAAATTTGCATTACATTTTAGTGGTTAGTCATAACACAGAAAATGGTGTTACAAGGATAAATATTGTGTAAAACATTTGTGATGCATATTGTAAACTTATTTTAATTTCATACTAATTACATCAACTTTTGTAATTATAATATCCAGATGTAAAATTTTTGCATGCATAAAAAAGGCATATGTTGAAACAGAGCTATTATTGACTAGGTTTTTTTTAAACTTTTTTTTACATATTTAGCTATGCATACACAGTACTGTATTGTTTAAAATTTGGTTTTAAAATTTTGTGCTTTCACATTTTTATTAATTGTAAACTATGTGTGTTATCTGTTTTGCTAGTCAAAATAATATAATTTTAATGTATTAAGTAATAAGCATTAGCTGTGTTATGCGAGGTTGCTGCATCTCGCTCGACACACTCCTGTGGTGGATGACGCTGCCTCCTTGACCACAGTTTTCTGCACATGTCTGAGAACTTCCTGTGGTACCACATCATTGGTTCAGTGGCTTGTAACTCTTCGAAATATATGTTCAAACCATCTACTGCAGAGCTAATTATAACCACAGTGCAAGAATGCACAAATAATTTATTGATAGTGGACAGGATGTCTTCTCAATTTTTGTATTGTCTTTTTATTGATACTTTTAATTTATGAATTCAGTGTTCTTCTTTGCAGTGAACCCAAGGATTAGCAGCCCTTTAACAGTTTGAATTTATAGCAGTGTAATTTAAAATGCAGTTTGTGCTCGAAGTTATAAAAGCATCACATATTTAAACCACTGTTGTTAAATTAAAATAATACCGCATTTACCTGAAAAGAGGCCAATCTTGATTATAGGTCGACCCCAATATTTNACTGTTGTTAAATTAAAATAATACCGCATTTACCTGAAAAGAGGCCAATCTTGATTATAGGTCGACCCCAATATTTGCAGACTTATCACTTGGAAAAAACAGTTTTTAGCAAATGGAGTATATTTAAATTAATATGTAATACTAATTTTTAAACATTTTTAACAGTGGACACATGCATGAATCCTGTAGAGGAACAAATAAGTGAGTAAACTNTAATACTAATTTTTAAACATTTTTAACAGTGGACACATGCATGAATCCTGTAGAGGAACAAATAAGTGAGTAAACTATATAATGGTCACAATTTTATGCACTTCATTAGAGTGAATAAGTAAGCCTACACACTTGTTGAAAATGTTCATTCATATAGGTGATGTTAATGCAATAAACAAATGTGTACTATACNAAACAAATGTGTATTATGCTCTCAATAATTATTTCACGAAGCAAGTTGCTAAAATATTCATGAAATAGGTGTTTTCTCATGACACAGTGTTTGTTAAATAACAGTTACACATCATATTTGTTTATTTTAAATTATAAACATTGCTCTAACAACTTTTGAGAATAAATACTATTTAATTTAAGACTTTGTGGACTTATAATTTTAGAGTAATTATAAGTGTTCCGACTAAACCTTACCAAATTCTAAATACAAATTATGAAAAACGAAACTCGAAACAAATTGGAAGACGGCCTCACTTTCTGACATCGCCAAACATTCTTTACAGAAATGCCAAACGCATGTGCAGCTGCACTGTTGTTTGAGTCTTTGGCAAATGTAATAATTTGTTTCATCTTTTGGCGTCCAAGCACAAGATGTTTCACATTTTTCTACGTGATTGGTCATTAAGCCCCTGGCACAATTGGCTGTTGTTGTTGGTGTGTGACGTATTCTATGGCACAATAGTTGGTTGACGCGTTGGTGTAAATGGTTTTACGATCGAGCCACCAGGTAGCAGTAAATCTGTAAAAAAAAAAAAGTATTTTTGTTTTCATTTGGTAAGATTTTGATTGTCTGAAATCAACAGTACTGAGCTAAGCGATAATTGAAAATGTTGTGTGAAAGAAAGATACTGCGTTGTACCAAAATGAAAATAAATAAAATAAAATTATCTAACCAAAACATTCATTTCAAAGGTTTTTATACATTGGGTTTTTAATATTGAAAACTGCTCATCGCTAAGGGATACCAATATCTTTATTTGCACCTTTTCCCTCCTCCATTTCAACCTTTTCGCATATTTTTGCCATCACGTGTCCAAACTACAAATACTTTCTGATTGGTCGGTTGGTGGTAAACTACAAAGCACACTCTGATTGGTCTGTTGGTGGTAAAAAATTCAATATTTTAAACTTTCTACGTGACCAACCACCAACTGCGACTTGAAATGATTTTAGGAACAACCACCAACCGCCTATTTTACGATCTCACATATACTAACTACCCTGTACTTCAACTGCTACGAACACCAACGCCTATTGTGTCAAGGGCTTAACAGATAAAGAAAACTTCAACCTCAACAATGCTGAAACGTAAAAAATGACGGGGTAACCATAGATACATGCAATAACGTGAGTACGGTATAAAGCACACTATGTGGAAATAAAGTACCGATTAGTTGCTACAGCGCTGTTTACACTTTGCGCACATAAATACAGGTAACCTATGTTTCCTAGTTACGAATCTGAAACTTTTTTCTGCCACAAAATTTAACACGCTTTAGAGTGACTAAATATTATGACTGGAAATTTTTCACCAGTAACGTGTTTCAAAACAAATGTTTCTCGTGGGAATGGGAAATATACCTAGGTAATTTTTTCTTCTCCCTTAACATGTTGGTGACACTGCATTGACAAAAACATTGTTCATGTTTGCGGTTTTAAGGTTAGCTATTGTTTACAAGTACAAATTTATTACGTTAAACTTAATTTAATCACAAGATGGATCAATTATATTATAACCAGTACTCATTTATATTCCAGTACTTTTTGTTTATTCCATTAAACTATGAATATATGCAAAATATGACGAAACTTCATCTTCTTGGTATAATT
>NQII01018273.1:0-11798 GCA_002778355.1 Clitarchus hookeri
TAATACAACACCTATTTTTTATTGCTAGTAAACATATTTTTTAATCAATTTTGATTGCGATAACGGCAGCCACACGAGATAAAACTTGGCAACCTTGGGAGAGGGGATGGACAGTTAAGTACTGTTGTGGTGGTATCTCTTTATATCTGACATGCTTACAAGTAGTACAGTGCTTTCAAAGAGAATAGAAATGCATTGTAACAAAATTAAATGGGACAAACTTATTTTATGGTTTATTACCTTTCTTCAAATCTTCAACCTTTTTAACAAAATTTTTATTGTTCCTAAGAAAAGGGTTATTACTTCAAGGGGGTTGCTATTCCTGGGGGTCATAAAAATTTGTTGAAAGTTCACAGTAGTTTTAAAGAAGTTACATTAATCCTGCATTTTATATCAAGCCATACAGCAGCATTCCACTGCATTTTAAATTTTAATTTTTTGTGGGGTGATGGCATTNAAGCCATACAGCAGCATTCCACTGCATTTTAAATTTTAATTTTTTGTGGGGTGATGGCATTCATAATTCTTTGCATGCTTCACAAAACACTCAAAAAGTGCTTTGAACTAACGAAAATAATAAAACCAAATGGTCAAACAAAACACGTGTAAATTTGAACTCTGTAAACATGTGCTAACCTTAGACCTGGATATGAAGAGAAAACATGCAGCCAGCAACAGGCCCTGGAGTGTCGCCTGCATGTCGCTGAACTTGATACCATCCAGGTAGAGAACAGACTGACTGTAAGCCAAAATGAGGGCGTTCAAGGCAAGAATCTTGAACATCTGCAGTGTCGTCACCAGAGTGCACCTTCCCTGCTTGATGATGTGGCATACTGCAAATTGTGACAACACAATAAATGTAACATTATTATGACAACTGTTAACAACTACTACAATTAAAATAAAAAAAATCAACAATCTATAACACACAATAAATTATACAGAGTAAAGAGATGTAACTAAGTTTAATAGTAAAATCAAATCTCAGCACGTATAGGAACACTTACAAAAAGTGGTGTGCGGCTTATTTCAAAGACATTGGCATTTAAAAAAAATTTCCCCCAAAACATGTTCAGACATTTGTCAGCATACAGTACGCTAACTTATCATTTCTCAGGAAGTCAAAAAAATAATAAGAACAAATTAATAGCTCATCACTCATGCGTAAAAATAATAAACAACCTTGCGCACAGGTCCCATATAATGTAAACAAACACGCTCACTTGGTGCACATGTTAGTAATACAAGTACATTATTGCACAACAGCAAGACTCGAAATTCTCATTAATACCGGTAACTGAAAACAGCAAACAGAAAACTATACAAGGGCGGGAAGGGGAGGAGACAAATGGGCAAGGTTACTTCTACTACAGGTCGGGAAGATCAATGTTAAAAGTTTGGCAACCAAAAATTTTTGCCACTAGGTAAGCACTAGTGTCGCTTGTGTACCAGAATTGCACTGTTTTTACGTTAAAAAACAGAATAATTGTAATAATAATCATAAATAAAATATAACTTAACTTTGTAATTAAGTAAAACATTTGTTTTATATTATTACGTAGCTTAAAATTAAATTAAAAGTTACCTTTTGGAACACTGCACACCTAACGGCGGAAATTTTCCCTATGCCAAACTCTCCCATAAGAAATCACGTTTTGTTCCTAACCTGAGTAGAATAAACCTTAACGTTGACGAAATTGATAAGTGAAAATGACGAGAAAAGGGGTAAGAGGTGTTGTGACGACAGAGGGCGCGACAAGGTCATGTCCTCTCCCCTGCAGCAACTCACGCTCTTTGTTCTGTCTGGCGGAATACTACGCTGTTGCCATTTTTCAGCCAGCAGAGGCCAGCCAGCGCGAAGACACACTCAATGGCAAACTAATTAGTTTGATGTTGCTGTAGTTTGCTGTTGCTGTGCTGGTTGGCCTCCGCACTAGCATGATGAGGCCCGGCAATATTTATGGGAATACAAAAATTCTGTGCCACCTATACTTGAAATATTAATTATCCCTAATTTTTCATCAAAAACTATTTGTGCAGCCTAAACACGCCCAAATACGGTAATAGTATTAGCATATCTTATGCAGTAAACACAATGCCTGCTGGCAAAACAAATGTTCTTACTAGTAACAGAAGTATGCAAAATTAAATTCTTTGTCATAATGTTTGTTAAGTGTTTCTTATAGACAAATTATAATATGTGTTAGTTTAATATAATTAAGCTGTATTTTGGTTTCACATATACAAAAATAAAACAAATAAAAATAAATAAATTAATGAATAAAAATAAACAAGTAATATTTATTGCGAAGAACTCCTTAAAATTTTATTTTGGAAATGGAGTGGAATTCAGAAGTATTGTGAATGTTGGATCAATACAAGAAATATCCTGTTATATTTAATAGCCACTATTTTAAAACAGTGTGTGTTCATGAGATTTAAATTATTAAAATTATGGCTAGTTAGGATATTCAGAGGCTTTCGAAACAAAGCACAGATAAGTAAGATGAAGGAGTACACTGTGCCACCATGGACGTTTAGTTTGCATTTGAAATTAGGTCAAATCGGTCATGTGTTGATAGCACTTTATTTTGGTGAGTTATTTGAAGCATTGTATTTATCTACAGCAATCTTCAATTGCAAAATTTTCAATATTGCGTTATTAATAAAGAGTTTAGGCCATGCTGCAGTAAATCATTTTGTAATTAGTAGGTTTCAATTCGGATGCTGTCAGCAGTCAATTGTTTTGCATTTATAACGTGTTGTAAAGTTAATCACTTAAAAATTGAAAACCACAATTAAGGGAATACATTACTTAACAGCAAACATAATATATGGGCTGAATTAACAAAATACTAATATTACAACAATATTTGAAAATAATTACAGATGTAATATTTTAACAAAAAAGTAATAGAAACAATACAAGCAAACAAAACTTCATTGATCCTTAAAATTTTAAACATCAGTTGTCACAGAACGAAATTCTTTACTTCAACACAAGTTTTCCGCCCATTTCCACGTATTATCCAGGTTAAAGTAACATGGCGGAGATTTGGTTATTTACTATTCAGGCAGTGTTCCAGTTCATTTTTTTTTTTAAATTATGTTTTGCTTTTTGCAAGGTTTCAAGCTCGGTTCACAACCATTTCGTGCACTTATCAGACATCTGCATGAGAATGTGTACATACTCAAAAGAAAAAAGTGTTGTTTACAGTGAAACGTACTCATTTTATGTTCAACCAACCAAACACAAATTTAATAGAGTTGTTGACATAACAAATTCACTCTTGTCAAGTTCTGCCTGTTTTGCCGTCAACACAGCTGATTCCAAAGATACGTGCCTTTTTTACCCTAATTGTAAACTCTCCTTGTTTGTTTTATGGGAGAGACTGTTTATTATGTGTTTCCTGCACATGTCTTTCCTTTGCCACTCTATTCTGACATTGCAGTATTTCCACATAAGAATTTTTTTCACATTGTCGAAAACGTAGAATCCTTCACTCGCAAACTCTGCCGCCATGTCGAAAACCGTTAAAAGCATTTTAAAATAGCGTTTTACAACAGTGCAAAACATCCGACTCAGTCTACCACCACGCCATTTTAATGTCTTTAGCAATTTCAATCAATACTGATGCTCTCGCCTTCGACGTACTGGAATTTATCAAAAGTCGCTAACAATCTATAGTAAATAGACTACAACTATTGATTTATTGAAATACAGGTATTTTGCAATTTTTTTGTATTTTTATTTTGTAATTTTACCAAGCAATTAATTATTTCACGATTTTAAGTGTGTATATATTAATTTTGCAAAAATGTCACGAATTCGCAATTTGCGAAAAACATGTGTGTCTATTCATAACATATGATCTGCGAAGGCTGGAAAACATGGCAGGCAGTGCTAGATGGCAACTAACAGTGCTATATCAATATGTTAATAGGTTTCTGGATGTATTAAAGACCAAATCGGTCATAAGAAAGTTTATTTAGAGGTGATATGTCATGTATGAAACAGCGAGCTGTACGAATCTCGAATGTATGAAAGTTGAGGACTGCCTGTAAGCTACAAAGCTTACCGTAAATAACTTAAGAGGCAGAATGAAGAGAAGACACAGAGGCAAGATGAAGCAAAAGCCAAGAAAGGCAAGGCAGGTGGATTGAAGAAAAAAGTTGGGAAGGAAAAGAACTCCATCATTGAAGATGAAGCAAAGTTTAGTCAATTTAAGGAAAATGTAGCAGCAAAGATAAAAAAAAAGGCACAACTACTTGATGAGGCAAGCAAAAGGTTAAAGACTGCCTGCCATAAATAAAAATTATATGGCAATTCCTGTAGCACAAGTAATGCATAATAGTGTTACGGTGAGAAGGCGGAGTACAGGGACATAAATGAATAAATATGGGGATTACAATATATTTCTTTACAGTCTACAAAAATAAATTATTCAAAACAACGTCCTCTCGATTTCCTTATACACTTATGCCTGTTGCAAGTTATGCTGCACTCACTCGTTCACACTTAATTTGACAACAAAAGCCGAAACCATGCTTTGAAATACTACAGTAATTATAGGTGCAACTATTTTAAGCAACAGATAAACTTGATAAAATTTTACGATCGGATTACCGTTGCATACGGTGCAAGGTGCACTGTAGTGACCTTGTTAGCGGTCAGACTCGGTGGAGCACTTGGCCGCTCTGGGTGGCCAAGTGCGTTCGACACAATGACCATGCATCAAACTGAGATCACATAATTAGTTTTATTTAATGCTTCATAAACTTTACAGATTGCCTTCTCGCCAGGCATTTAAGGGAGAAGCGGGAGAAAAAATGCAGCTTTTTTTTCCCCTATATAACAGCTTCCCTTCTTGCCGGCAAGTGAGGAGAGGAATAAAGGTACATGACTAAGAGGGAGGGGGAGAGAGAGAGGACACCACACTGGTTGCTAGGTAGCCCCCTCTCATCAGGTGTGTGAATGGAGAGAGTAATGTCACGTCTTGACTGCCCGACTCACTGACTTCCTTAGGTGAACTGGAGAGCACCATACCACAGTGATGATAAATGGCAGCATGTTTAGTGTATTTTACACCCAGTTATTAACTTTTGCATAAACAACCAGATTAAAAACAATTGTTGCATGAAATCTTAAAGTAACAGGACCAAAAGATATTTTGATCCATGCAATATCCAATAAATTATGAAAGCAGATAATTTAATATTAATTTATATAGGGAATTTTGTAAAGACCACTGAAAATTAACAGTGGATACAATTTTTTGGCACATCCATATTTGGTACATTTAAGAGTCCACTGTAGTAAGAGATCCAATATTATTTCTCAATATTTCAAGAAGCTTTAATTTGACAGTATTTATTGGAGTGCTTTTAACATATTTCAGTTTAGCTCTGTACTTAGACTTTGTTATTTTTACAGTAACAAAAAAATAATATTCTATTTGGTTACTAGCAGTTGTCAGTTGACTAGTCACCCCCATATTAACAGGTTATTTTGTTTCAGAATTTTGTGCAATAAAAAAGCAGTAATTATTAGAAATAATTGCTTTAATTTTTAATTGATCCCAAAAACTCACACATGTGACAAAATAGGGTCCCTTATTTTAAAATTTTGGTTCCCAAAGTCTCTAATTTTTATGGTTTTAACTGTTTGCAGCCCTGAACACGGCTGTAGGTTTTATGTAAATACATCTGTGTAAGTCATTAATAGTTTATTTGCTATATGGGAACAAAATTAAATTAACGGAATGGACACTTACCTTTTATGGCTTTAATTGACAGATCTAAAAAAGATCTATCGCTTGGTATGAAAATCAGCACTCTAGCACATCAGAGTTGCAAGATACACTGCTTGGAAATTTGCACCCACACGTGAATCATTCATGCATGGCACTAACTCAAGGTCATGCTCGCATTGCAGTCGTATACCAGATCAAACAAGAAAACGTTTATTACAATTGTTTTACTAATCACAAAGTTATAGTGTCAGAATGGAACACCCTGCAAACATTACATCGCAGTTTCCATTCTGGTGCCCCATATGTCTATCTGATTCTAAAGAAATATTCACAATTTGTCAAAAATAAATTGGACACCTCTAGTCTCAGAATGCATTACACACACTAAAAAAATTAAATACTGTATTGTACCAAATGGTTTAACATTTTACACTTTATGATGCAGCATTCTCCTAAATGCATGTATCAATGGGTTATCTGAAATGTTTCCACTCACTGCACATAATGGAGGACAGCTTGGAGGTGAAAGGTGCTGCAATACTAGCATCTCCAAGTTTCACTACTTGTGCTTGATCCTGCTCATCCATGTCCTTAAGGAGTTTTTGAAGATGACTGTGTGCCGAGTTTGTTGCGTTCTGTAAAACATAACACTACTTCGTTATAAGCACTCAGCCCTGGAATCTAAATTATACATACAATGTTAAGGTCGTGCAAATGTGACTTTCTGTTTCACAAAACAAAGATAAAAATTTATTTCAAGAGAGCAGAGTCGTATTGAATATTTAACAAAAGTGTTAAAATTTCAATTACGTTTTATACTGGTATTGTCAAACACATACTAACATACAATTACCTGAATTCAATTTAATGTATGAAATCAAACTCACATGGTACCACTAATAATCTTAAAGTACAGCAATACTTCTAAAACATTTTTGATCACATACAAAAAATAAGTGACAAGTGGATTGCATAAGGAAGAAATAAATGCTTTAATGATATCTGTGTACAGTCTAGCAAATTTTTTCTGCTAACATTTGAAGTTTAGTTTTATATAAAGTAGTAATTTTAGTAGTATCATTGTGGACTGATATACAGACACAAAATCTGATAAGCACTCAAATATTCATTGAAGATGGAAATTTTAATTTTGTTTAGACTTTCAGCAACCAGTTTTTCTTACTTAAATAAAAAATTAAAGCTCTGATTTTTAAAAATTATTTTTATACACTGAATATTCACACAACCCTATACACTGTACATACAATTAATATCAGAGTTGGGCCTATGCTAATGACAAACTAACAGACTTGTATTAGGATGGCTGGGTCAGAACAAAAGCTCACTTGCCCAGAAATATCCATTTCCCATCTGCTGTCATATTCATCTACCTAGATGGGACTACTGTATTACCACAAATTGATGATACATAATTTTATAAATGGAACAAATTTAGTTTCTGGAATGACACCACATACAGGCTGTCAGAAGTGCAACAATTGTAAAAAAAAAAACTATAATTGTGAACAATTTATAACACTACCTTTTAAGCCCAAAAGCATATACGTACTGTACATATTTATGGTGCATTGGTTTCATGCTACTCTAACAGGCATTTTGCATATTCCACTCATGTTAATACTACAAATATAAGCATACTCTTCAATATCTGTACAGTAAATGCATATTCTAGCCTTATAAAAATAAACCTACAAATTGATTTTAAAAATTATTTATCAGATTGTGTGAAATTTTAATCTACAGACAGTAAATTTCCAATTTACAGGGAGTGGCTTAACCATAGAGCCACCAGTTCAAAGTCAAATATTGAACAGCTGCCGCGTTGCGTGCCACAGCTATTAATTACCCATGCGCACGCTGTTAACTACCAGACCAGTCGAGTGATGCGGTACTGATTAATTTTAATATTAAAAGTGTTTGGATACTATATTTACACATTTTTTTAACAGTGAATATATGTGAAACTTGTAAGTATTAGAAATTCGGAGAAATTGTCAGACAGAAGATTTTCATTCATAATAATAAAGTATTTCACGTTTAAAACTAGCGTCTGCTAATCAAAACGGCGGGATCGTGTAGTTTACAGTATTTCGCACAGGCAGAGGCTACTTATAAATTAACCATGACACTGAGTGTGATTGGATGACAAAATATCACGTGAACATAAATATTATTTGCCGCAAAAATGATTCCAACGCAAACAATGTGTGGTTTTAATAAATAAATAACATTCATTTTTTGCTTTTTGTTAAGTGGGAGGGGAGCCAGGCCAGAAAATGGCGTTCCGGCCTCAGAAAGGTTTGGCGATTGCAAGCCGAATCCAAATTGTTAGCAAACAGAAACGCTTCACACGGAAATATGTTATGTTAAAATATTTATAGAGCCCATGGAAAAATTTAAAACTCTTGAGAATTTGTTTGCATATTTGCATTTTACGCATGAAAGAGAGTCATTTCATTGAGGCATAGTTTCCAAAGCGAGCCGCATGCAGTGGCCAACAGATGGTAGCAGGGTCGCCTATTTCGCTGCTGTGTGTTGCAAAAGTATGTATATCACATCTTTTTAAAAGTACATTTTTCATCTCGTGCGGGCTCAAAACAACTAGGGTTTGAAATATACGTCAAATTAATGAAGAAATATTTGAAAAATAGTCTGCGATAGATGTGCGGCCTCTTCAATTAATATGAAGCATGCGCGTGGCGACGTTAGCAGCAAGCGCTAGGTACGGCTTATGAAGAAGAGACAGACAAAGTTAAACTATTGCATACGGTGTTCCAGTTCGTTTAAACACCTACACATTATTCTAGAACGAAGTTTAATTTGTTACACTAATAAAGGCTGTTTTAAAACAATATAAAATACATATACATTTTGTCTGCGATCTCANTGTTACACTAATAAAGGCTGTTTTAAAACAATATAAAATACATATACATTTTGTCTGCGATCTCACATTCCTGCCTGCATATTTCTCCAATGTCTGTTGTGCAAATGTAGACTGTCAAAAGCCAACGTGAAATTTTCTTGCAATCGTTCACGCATCAGCTGATACAGGATTTTGTGTATGTTATGATGTTAATATCATTTAAGACGTTGCTACACACTGGTTGTCAGAGAATTGAAAATTCTTATATGACTAAATTATTTGTTTACATAACCTTAGTGTACGGTATGTAGACCAAAGTAAACATTCCCTCCCCGCCCAAACACCTTTGTTTAAACTGTAAATATTGATTATTCGTGAACCCTTAGCCAATCAATATCCCGAAAAATCGGGAGTTTACTGTACTTTCTTATCATGCATATTACACACTTGTTTGCAACAAAAAGAAAATAATCCGTTACACAAAACTCATGCAATTGTTAAATACACAGACTTGATAATGACATATCTGTACTACAGTACTTCTACAATCCTAACAAATATTAGTTTCACTTTCTTATTTTAACATTTTCATTGCAAGCCTTTATTATTAATTAGCACACATGCAAGAAATCAAGTCAATAGGAAATCTAAATTTTATTCTTTAACAGGTTTTGAGAGGAAGCAGTGGTAATAAATGCACTAGCATACCACAATGAACTACTGTAGGGGAAATGTTCAAGAAAATCTGCACTTTTTCTATTTTTTCGAAACCAAATACACTGGCAAACAATAAAAACAGCGCACCATGAAGAAACCACATCACAACCACAAAACTATGTAAATAGNACCAAATACACTGGCAAACAATAAAAACAGCGCACCATGAAGAAACCACATCACAACCACAAAACTATGTAAATAGTGAGAGTTTATGTTTGTATGCACATGATACCATACTGGTGTGTTTACATTTGACCGCACACCCGACAGTGGCGCTGTAAGCACAGACCAGATGTCACAGACACAGGCGTGTAGTTGAAGCCACAACAACACGAGAAACACCAGACAATACCAAGAAAGTGCAGACAGTGAGATGCCAAAGACATCTTTCTACGCAATTGATGGACTTTGAGAGAAGACTCATAATAGGGCTGAAAACTGCTGGGGNAGATGCCAAAGACATCTTTCTACGCAATTGATGGACTTTGAGAGAAGACTCATAATAGGGCTGAAAACTGCTGGGGTGGTGGTATCGCTGTACAACCCACCACGTGGATTGTTCGGACCATGCTGTCCGATGCTGTTGGGAGCAGTGGATACGTGAAGGCACCCACACACAGAGGACCGGTTCAGGATGGACAAGGTCAACTACCAGTCGAGAGGATTGACAGATCATGCACCAGGTGCAGAGGAATCCCATGGCGACCCAGTCCATGATACTGCACAGTGTTGGGACTCATGTCTGCCCATAAACCATTTCTTGATAACTTACAGAGGCGAATCTGCAATCCCAGTGTCCATTATATGTTCTGCCATTAACTCCACAGCTGTGACTGTCCCGTATGCAGTGGTGCCAAGCTAGAGCAGTGTGAAATGCCACAGACAGGCGAACTATGGTGTTCAGCTATTAATGCAGCTTCATTATGGGGACCAATGATAATCACACCTGGGTGTGGAAGGTTCGTGGTGAATTTCACAATCCCAGTCTCGTTATTGAGTGGCACACTTCCCCCACTACAACGTTATGGTCTGGAGAGTCCNTGGTGAATTTCACAATCCCAGTCTCGTTATTGAGTGGCACACTTCCCCCACTACAACGTTATGGTCTGGAGAGTCCTAGCCTATGATAGCTGATCTGTTCTCACCATGTTAAGTGGAACATTGATAGCCCAGCAGTATGTGGATGAGATCCTATACCCTCATCATCTGCTCCCATTTCTGGCCAGGATTCCAGCAGCGATATTCCAGCAGGATAACACCTGACAGCATACTGCATGGGTTGCCCAGGACTGCCTCTGTCATGTCCAAAAACTACGATGGCCTGCCCACTTCCCCAACATGTTCCCAATAGAGCATAAGTGGGACCAGCTGAAATGCCAGCTGCTGCAGCNCGATGGCCTGCCCACTTCCCCAACATGTTCCCAATAGAGCATAAGTGGGACCAGCTGAAATGCCAGCTGCTGCAGTGTCGTATCCGGGATTTGGAACACACTGTCCAACAATTGAGGGCCCGTCTGCCTTGGGGCAATATTCAGCATCTGCTGGACTCCATGCCATACCGTGTTGCAGCGTGTATCACAGTGCAATGGGGTGCGGTGCACTATTGAAGATAACTAGACAGCATAACACAAGATTTATATGTAAAAGCTCAGCTGCTCTGTTTTTGTGATCACGTGTATTATTTGTCTGTATCACTAACTCTATAAAGCCTTAGTACCATCCAATGAATCCTTCTGTGAGCACTATTTTTGTTGTCCAACATCGTACATAGTGAAATTATACTACTGCCTAGATTTCTANATGAATCCTTCTGTGAGCACTATTTTTGTTGTCCAACATCGTACATAGTGAAATTATACTACTGCCTAGATTTCTATACTATGCATTTACCATGCTTATTTACTACCAAAACACTTCCATTTTGTAAATTTACTAAGCATGCTAAAACCATCAACTTGCCTGCCTTGAATGAGCATGAGCATTCAATTGTGGTGGCCGAGCACGTTCTCGCTCAGACCGTTCGNCCATCAACTTGCCTGCCTTGAATGAGCATGAGCATTCAATTGTGGTGGCCGAGCACGTTCTCGCTCAGACCGTTCGTGTCTCTCAACTTTCTTCTTCTCTGGGAGTTTCTCTGGGGCATTTGAGAGAATGGCAACCCCTGGACAAAAACAAAACTGTCAAAAATGTATAAAGAAAGAACAACCTCAAACAGAGAATACAGTAAAACAGAATCACACAATAAAGAGCATTGGCTGTAACAACACATCTGCTACCACCTCATTGTTGTGGCATTGAGAGGTTAAAAGAATGTCAGAGACTTTTCCTTCCCTACTACGCACAAAAGGAAGGAACAGTAATGAGTGGCATCTCTTCTTCCCCATAAATACAACACTAGCCCATTCATCCACACCCTCTCTTGATCTGGGTTGGCTATT
>NQII01018275.1:0-20031 GCA_002778355.1 Clitarchus hookeri
TGACAGCAACATTCCCCTACATAGCATACCATATGTAAACCTCATTTTCCACAACAAATCACTCCCGAAATATTTTGGGTCTCTTTCCAAATGTTATATTTGAGCATTAATATATGTAATCAAATATTTTATAATCATTTATAAAAAAAGTGTTTTCAAAAGTTTTATAAGAGTTCTAAAATCCTCATATGTTTCTTTTTATTAAATCCTGATATATTTTCAATATTTGTGTCCGCCACAGTTTAGGCGCAGTATTTAATAGCAGTAACTTTGTCTTTGGATATGTAATCACCGACCTCTTGAACTACTTTTATTCCGACTATTACTCTACTTCATAATCATTTAAGGTTTTGACCAGCTTTTCGGGATTTGGTCCCACTGTGCGGTGGAACCATACGTTTGCTTTTGGATGAGTAATAACAAAAGTAGGTAGATGTTTAAGCAGTACTTCTTTATGTTAATGCTTATAAATACTAATATAGATACCACGGGCAGTGCTGTAAATTTCTACTAGCAATTATAACACTTTACCGATATATTTTCACTTCCTTTTGACTCTAAGGAATTTTTGTCATCACAATGTATTACGTTACTACACAAAACATGATGTTGTCTTGTATAGTATAGCCAGTTGACATACACACGTAGGCAGACAAACGATTAAATTCACAAACGTTTTGGATTTTTCTTATTGAACTACAGAACCGTAAAAACTAAAATGGTGGAAATAAACCGTTACTAAACAAAAATACAACTAAAACCAAAAATACTTATTAAGTTTAATTTGTGATTTTAGGTTCAAATAACAGCGAGAAACAAATTCTGTATTTATAAACATTATCATTAATAATAACTATTTATACATGAATGTTAAAACAATAATGATTAGTAAGTTATAAAAGATGTCCCAAAATTCAAACAAGATTAGACTTTCGCGCCATTTGTGCGGTAAAGTGTTGCCAACGATAAACACAAGACACCGTGACAGCTGATAGTTCAGCGTTAGTAAAAATGGAGCACTACACGAAAGAACATGGCGTTTTCATTGTTGGTTGAGCAAAATTTTTAAAATAATGAAGGTTTGGCAGCTACAGTTCGCAATTTTCGTACAAAATATGGTCGGAATAGTGGTTTAAGTTCATCAACTGTGAAGAGATTAATTGAAAAATTCAGGGAGTCTCGATCAATTAGTGATCTTAGACACTCTGGCCGTCCTTCAACAAGTCGTTCACAAAACATCGAAGCAGTTGGTGAGAGTGTTGCTGAGAGTCCANATCTCGATCAATTAGTGATCTTAGACACTCTGGCCGTCCTTCAACAAGTCGTTCACAAAGCATCGAAGCAGTTGGTGAGAGTGTTGCTGAGAGTCCAGAAACATCAATCCGGCACCGTGGTCAAGAATTCGACATTTCGAGAAGCTCTCTACAGCGTATTCTCACGGAAGATTTGCATCTTCATGCTTACAAAGTTCAAGTGCCTCAAGAACTGAAGCCTACTGACCACACTCAGCGAAGAGAGTTCGTTGAATGGATTATGGAACAACAAGTGGATGCTGATTTTTCGAACAAAATCATCTTCAAGCTATGAGACTCATTTTCATGTTGATGGCATCGTTAATCGTCAAAATTGTCGCATTTGGGGTTCATAAAATCCACGAGTGATTGTTGGGAAACAAATGCATCCACAATGTGTCACTGTGTGGTGCGGATTTTGGGCTAGAGGTATCATCGGACCATTCTTCTTCGAAAATGCAGCTGGTCAGGCAATAACAGTTAATGGTGTTCACTATCGCGACATGATAATCCAGTTTTTTGTGCCTAAATTGCAAGATATGGATGTGGACGACATGTGGTTTCAACAAGACGGTGCCACATGCCATACAGCCTGAGAAACAATTCAATTACTGCTTGAGTCGTTTCCTGGTCGTGTAATGTCCCGTTTTGGTTATTTGAATTGGCCTCCCAGATCATGTGATTTAAAGGCGTTGGTCTTTTTTTGGGGGGTTTTTTTGAAGTCTAAGGTTTATGCTAACAAGCCCACGACCACCCACGCATTGAAGGAGGAAATTGAGCGCTGTATCAACGACATTCAGCCACATTTATACAAAACGGTCATGGAAAATTTCGACAAAAGAGTACATGTGTGCCAGCAAAGCCGTGGAGGCCATTTACCCGAGATGCTATTCCATACATAACCTTATACTGTATACTTAATGATTCAATAAAAAATTTACAATTTGTAATTAAAAACCTGTGTTTTCTATCAACATTACTTCTTGTGTGACTTTTGGGACATTCTTAATTTGATGAAACTACTTGCCTTCACATATTTGTATTTTTATTTTAAATTAATATTACAAATAGCTGTCATTGTTAGCATACTTCCTGAAGGAAAGAAAAACTTATGATATCAATTTCCTGTCTGTGTGTATATAAGTGTATTGCATGTGTGTATGAGTGTATATGCGTATGTGTGTCACCCATTTTCAATTTTCGAAAGCCTGAACCGAATTTCACCAAACTCGGTACACATATAGTATTTAGTAAGGACATCTGACTTTTATAATTTTCGACCACGCTGGGCACTTACCTTAAAAATGGTGGCCATTAAAAATTTAGGTGGAAATATAAATCTCGAACCATTTAACCTATTTTAGACTAATTTTGCATATTGACTGCGCACCTTTTAAGCAGAGAATTTAAAAATTAATATTTTTGTTGGTCAGTCAATTTGGAACATAGGACTAAACGGAATAAAAAATATTTTACATTATATCTCGGAACCTACTTAACCAATTCACGATAAATTTTGAAAGAAAGGAAATTTATTGTACATGATCTAATCGTATACAATTCAAATTGATGAGGCAATTATTTTCAAAACGGTGGCCATACAAAAATTGTTTTGTTTCATTTAGTATAAGTACCATAAAGTTAGACCAATTTAGATAACATTTTGTGTGCTAACAGTATCTATTATAAAATTCATATTGCAAAAAAACAACAATTTTTACACAATTTTGTAAGGTAGTACTACATGCAATTCATAACGTATCATATCTCAGAAAACCATGGACGGATTTCTACCAAATTTGGCAAACAAGTAGTACTGCAGCAGATAATTTAAAGAGGCGTAATTTAATTATATCAAACACTTATTTTAAAACTGGCGGCTATATAGCCATTTTGGCATATTCTGCTTTATCGTCGAAAACATGTAATCAATACCATCTTAACTTTGTATGATGGAAGTACATATTATAATTAGCATATGTGTCTACACTAAGCCTCTTTAGTCTGTCATTTTGTATGATAACTTCAAGCAAATAAGAAAAAATTTTGTGTAATAAATCGGGAAACAAATGACCGATTCCTACCAAATATGGCAAACAAGTAGTACTGTGGCAAATATTGCAAACTCGCATGTTTCAAGTACGTGAAAAACTTATAGTCAAAATGGGGGTAGTATAGCTGTTTTTGTTTTGTATGGTATATCATCGAAATTGTGCAATTAATTTCAATGTAACTTTTTATTCTGCTATTATATATTAGAACCATTAAATGTGCCCACACAAAGTCTCTTTTGTACACCATTTTTTAAAACAGCAACACATGACATATTAATATTTTAATGCTAGATATGCATAAATAACCAACGGATTTCAACCAAATTTTGCAAACACGGAGCACCACGACAGGCTATGTAAACTGGTATGTTTTGAGTGGGTCAGGCATTTATTTTCTAAATGGCGTCTATATAAACATTTTAGCTTATTATGATCTATCTACGAAACTATTAAACAAATTTCAACTTAAATTTGTATCTTGGCAGTATATATCATATACGTCAAATTTGTCCGTACAGAGCATCGTTTCTCCGCCATTTTGAAAGATAGCCCCGTATGAAAGTATAAAGTTTTTGGATCACATCTTGGGGAAAAACATCTGATTTCTTACTGTGACAGGCCATATTAATTTATATGTTTTAAGTGTACAAAAACCTTATTTTTAAAATGATGGCTATAAAAAAAATTTTGGTTAGTAAACTATATTTACAAAACTACATAACCAATTTTAACTTAAATTGGTATACTGTAGCTATGAAAATCAACTAACTTTGTAATACATAAGGTTTTTTTTGTCCTCAATTTATGAAGATCTTCAAATGAAAAAACTAATTGATGTTTTATGCCATATCTCAAGGTCCAATCAACAGATTTCCACAAAAAATTTAATGCAAGCAGTGAATGCAACTGGCGAATATAAACTAACATATTTTAGGTGTGGCAGGTCTATTTCAATGGTGTTAATATAAATAACTTGTATTAAAATGTTATATGTGTGCAGCATCAATTGTGCATAGAGATGCTCTTTTGCCGGCTTTTTTGCAAAATGATTCCAAGTGAAAAAACTGAAAATTTTGCCATACTTCCGGAACAATAAAACTAATTTCCACCAAATTTCGCACATTATTAGTGCTACAGAAATCCGTGTAAAATTACATGACTAAAGTGGGGGGCATACACAAATTTTCAAATGGCGAATATACAAAAATCTTGTATAAGTTTTTCATATCTGTAAAATAATAACAAATTCAACTAAACTTTCTATGCTCACAGGAACAATTAAGAGCATCGTATACAGAACTTATTTCTTGGTAATATTTTTAGGTAGCACCGATTAAGAAAATAAGTTTTATGCGATTTTTCGGGGACCAAACAATCTTTCAAATTCTTCACACAAGTTGCATTATAGTTGGCCAAGTAAACCTACTTGTCTTAAGTGGCCCAGATACCAATCTTCAAAATGTAAACATGTCAGGTGTGTTAACCCTATCATGCTGGACATCACACTGATTACATCCGAAATTGATGGTCTGAGTACTACCCCCGTAATGAAATTGATTGCACTCTAGTTTATTTTTACGAGGTTTTCTGTGTTCGAGTCCCGGTTAAGCAACGTGTGAGTAAGTAATTGTCTCACTGCTCTAGTATATGATTCTGGTTACATCTATAATGATATTGCTGTCAACGTGACGTTAAGGCCTACCTACCGTCTAAGCATTTAAGAATTTCGTAAAAAAAAATCATTTGAACCCAAGTAGAGGAAGGAAAGTAGACTCATCAGTTATATCAGTAATTTCTTGTGTTTATAAGAAACCATAGCTGGAGGCCTTCCATCTGATCGGATTAAAATTAAAATTTTAAGCGCTCCGAAACTCTAGCAATGTTAATACTAGTCCACTTGGTGAAAGGTATTGAATAATGATGATTGGAGACAATAAAAGCCAGCCGTTTAAAATAACGAAAATAAAGGAAGACTTACGAATAAGAAAAAAAGACAAATTAATTAGAGTTAAAACTGACAGAAGTAAGTGAAAAATAACATAAGTGCGTGGAAAATAACGAATATGATCTGCATTTATACACATTGGGCGAAAAAGAACAAAAAAGGTATGAAGAGCTACAAAAACATGCGAATCGTTTCAAAAGGGTACTAAAAATGAACTAAATAGAGTGAAAAACGATAAATAAAAACCAAATGTGAAGAAAGCATTTTTGAAAATCCACAAAATTATATTTATAAAACCACAAAAAAGAGGGAAAAAAAAAAAGTACAATGTTTCGAATGTCAATAAGGGCCGCGGTGGCTGAGCGGCTAGACTTGTCGCCTCTTACCAAGGCGAACCGTGTTCAATCCCCAGCCGGGCCACTCCCGGATTTTTGCATGTGGGAATAGTGCTGGACGATGCCACTGGTCGGCGGGATTTCTCGGGGATCTCCGGTTTTCCCCGCCCTTGCCTTCCGCCGCTGCTCTATTCTCACCTCATTTCACCCTCATCGGCTCTCAAGACCTCCTTGTTAAGAGCTGCCCAAATCTCTCAACTCAACTCGAATGATGTAAATAAAATCAAACAAAATAAATTAAAAATTAAATTTTAATATTATTCGTTGCAAGGCGTAATATGAAATAAATATATATATATATATTATGATTCTCATTTTTGAATAAACATACAACTATATGAATACATGAAGTAACATTAAATAAAGCTTACTATTCATAACAATTTTTACAGTTATGTCTAGATAGTTATTCTTTACGATATTGTTCATAAATACAAATGTTGTGTCTCGCTTTTTACATTTTGTTGTAGCCTGTTTTTGTTAGATAACTTTTTTAAAACCTGCTGAATACGAATGATAACCTACATCAACTCTGGAGAAGATCACCAATCACTTTATGAAATTTACATAATTTATTCAATATTGTGTATAAATAAATGTGATGTATTTTCGTAAGCATGATTTAATATACTGTCTTCGTAAAATGAGAATTTTTTTAGGGAAATGTGATGTACTTTTTTTAAGGGTCTTTCCATGAGTTTATTGTTCGTTGCATACTTGTAAAACATGATATTATAATCAGCTTACTGGCATGTTTTCGCTGAGTCCCTGGCAATTACATTCAACATATTTCAGTCAGAGATGTGGCGCGAACGGATAAGAAATGCCATCATGCCAATTTTGGGATGTCACGCTGTCTCAAACCGATTATGTAGTTCCAATAGTAACGTAGTATACTAGAACCTGTTGCTTAATACATCTCCAGAGTTGTGCATCCTTCAAACTGTGCTGCTCGGGCACCCAGTCTTAGACTCTCTGACTTCGACAGTATATTAGTAGATAAAATCATACCGGTTCTGCACCACTTTTGGGACCCTAAAAATTGTAACAAAAATCTTTATAATTTATCTAAAAAAAATTATTATTCTAAAATTTGAAATAATATACTCGCTCTGCGACCACTGCGATCGAATTGGCCATTTGCTTATAGTCAATGTACTACAAGTCCTAGAAATTTAATTAAAAATATATCATCACTTAAGAAAGGACCATTTATTTGCATTCGGCTACAAAATTTGGGATACGCTTTAAGTTTCATATATTAAATACACTTGCGGAAAATGAAAAATGAACACTAAAGCGGTGACGTAGAAAGAATATATGCGCATGGGGCACTTATAGAGGGCAGAACATGCAATGATTAACAGTTCCGTGCTGTGGACAGAGTAGGAACCACGTTCTACACTCTAAGAAATTATTTTTTAATTTACCATATCAGTGTATACGTACAGTGACAAAGCGCTAATGGTAAAATATTTTCCCATATATCCATGGTAACGTTCCTACAGTTGCTTAGGAAATAGTCAAATGCGTAGGGAAGTTCCGAACTTTGTATTGTAGCGCTGATAAACATTCCCATACAATAAGCCTGATACGTAGTACTATTTCCATATACTGTGTAGTTTAAAACCTTCCATTGCTGTTTAGGAAGTTTGCCAGATTTTTTTACAGTGTAGGAANCGTTTGTTAGACGCTGGGCTAGGATCAAGGGTCGCTCGCCAGGCTTCCTCTCACATCTCACCAAATTGCAGCCCGCCTCGGATGGTGTCGCGGACATTACAACTGGAGAGATGCATGGCAAGGTGTTGTGTTTAGTGATGCAAGCAGATTCTGCCTTGGCGCCAGTGACGGTCGTTTGTGAGTGCGGGGCCGACAAGGAGAGTGGCAATAACCACGGTGTATGCGGCAGCGATATGCAGGACAAACTCGTGGCATCATGGTCTGGGGAGGAAATAGCCGTACGCCTCTGGTGTTTGTACAGGGAACACTGAACAGTGAACGCTACTTCCAGAACATAATTCAGCTTATTTTGTTGCGTTTCCATTAACGCTAAAGAGAGGCCTCTTCCAGCAGGTCAATGCTCGTGCACACTCGTCTTGTGTTACCCAATGCGCTCTTGAAGGTGTTCGTCAACTCGCCTGGCCAGCATAATCACCCGACATGTCCCCCATTGAACATGTGTGTAATACGATTGGACTGCGTTTGCTGCGTCTGCAATACCGTCAACAAACCTCAAACAAATGCCACAACAGGTGGAATTGGCGTGAAACATTATTCCCCAAGATGACATCCAACACCTATTTGATTGCCTCTACTCACGACTGCATAACTGCTAAGTCTCTAAAGGCGGCTGGCTACACAAGATACTGATATTGTTGTTTAAGACACTCTGTATCCTCTGTCCATAGGTGTACGACTCTGTGATCATTATCACATATATTGTAGAACCTGTATAATTATTCAATAAAACATCCATTCAAGTGGGATCATTGCGTCCAGGTGTTCATTTTCCATTTTACAACAGTGTATTTTATATTAGTTTCTTTCATTTTTAATTTTTTTAATCTTTCTTTCTTGTATCGGAAACCACTACCAGCTTTATATTATACTTTGCTATTTGCATTTAAAATTCTTATTTATATTATATTCCACAATCTGTGATTACATTATCTAAATCTACGCCTTCCTTCTCGAGGAAATATTTGTTAATCGCATTAAGAGTTATAGTATTCTAATATTTTTTTAATCATTTATTTCCTTAAATTTATTATTTTATTTAACGTAGACTGTTTTTCTGTACAAACCGTTTACATGTAAAATTACATATAAATATTCTATTTGGTATTCTTCNATTTAACGTAGACTGTTTTTCTGTACAAACCGTTTACATGTAAAATTACATATAAATATTCTATTTGGTATTCTTCGTCTAACGAATTATTTTATTTTAGTTTTGATAATACATTTTATGTTTGTAACACATATTGAGAATCAATTTATAAAATAAAAATTATACCTTATAATTTGTATTTTGGTTATGGGCTAATTGCATATAAATATTTTCGAATAAAAAAACTTTTAAAATCCTTAGACTTCAGTCCCTGAAAAGTGAACAGTAAAAGGTTTTTCCGGTTTCTCGGCTAGCTCATTTGCCTTATACGATTACACTTAATATTTTTCTTGTGAGGTCGAGAACAAAAAGTACTCTTTGACAATAAATCTAACTGCATGTGATATCGTTCGACGACTTTGGAGATATTAAACTAGATGTAACACAATAATTATTGTGACGTCATAACTTTATCACTGCTGGAGGACGCGATTTTTAACAATTGTTTTCAATGTTGGCTTAGTGACTTGAAGATATTTAAATTAATAATTCCGCGAACAAGACCTATGCTAAAGTTTTTTATTCCATTTGACAAGGCATTCCACGACGGTTTTTGGTTAATAACTTTTGACTGAGGTATTTCCAAGTTGGAGTTCCTATATACACCATCCCCGATAATTTGTAACATCATACTACGTGTACTGTGTTTTTGTGTGTGTATGTATAGAAAGATCCATTGAGTTGAGAGGTTTGCTGGAAGAGGGCTCTCTACGTCGTCTTAAGTGCCATTAAGGTGAAATGAGATGGAGATGGATCAACTACAGAATACAAAAGAGGAGGAATTAGGAGAACCCCGAGGAAACCTGCCAGTCTGCGTTCACTACGTTTCCCATGTGCATATGAAGTTTCCATTTCTATAGTGATACTTTACACTTTGCCAGTTATAGTATTTTATGAGAAATTTAAAATAATGTGAATAAAAAAAATTGTTCGAACTTAATTTGCAAATATTTTGAAAATGTATTGCTTTAGAATATGTAATCTGTCCCATGCACCTTGCATAGACGTAATTTGGTTTCTTGCTCATTATAAAGCAGTGATCATGAGTAATTATAAATTCGTGCCCGCTTTTTTTTTAATTCCCTCTCACAATTATTGAAAATATAACAATTCTGGAACTTGTAAGACCTACTCATGATTTTCCACCTTTGGCCAATGAATCCAGATTACAAGTGGCCACGTGTGTTTTGGCCACTTAAGTGTCAATCAGTTGTGTCGTTCCCGCGATGAAAATTTACGTTTGTATTGAATTACCCTCAAAGTTTTATATTAAAACACGAACGCTGCTAATATCGTAAATCAATAACTTGGAACAATTTTGTATGTTAGTCATTTAAGCGACTGAAGACTGAATGACATAATGTAACATAAAAATGCTGAATCACAAATATTTTTACTCTTACAAAATTAAACTAAAATTTCACAACTTTAAAACTTTATAAATGACGGCCACGCAAACATCAGCTTGACAGACTGCCGCTGTATCATTACGCAAATAAAATCATCCTAATAGACAAAATGTTTTTGCAATTCGGTAGATTTTGTAGCCATTAAATTTTCACTTACAATACGTCTTGCGACAATACTACCAAGATCTATATTTTCTTCGCATAACGTCACATTTGTTAGAAGTAGGTGCTTTATCTTTATGTAACGATGGAATAGTGATCCTAACGGTATCATCACAATTTGCTATTAATTAAAATTTGGTATATGTTGGCACGGAATTAGGCGGGAGCTACGTTGCGTATTATTTAAATTTTAAAGTATTTTGGAAGTTGTTTACGTGCGCCTGAAAGAAAGCACGACTGTGAGAGAATATTCTATTAATTTATATCTGCACTTCAGTTTACCACAGCTGCACGCATGGTAAATGTATTGAATAATATTTAGAAAGGAATGCAATATCAACACTTAAATCTCAAAACAATTTGAAATTTACGATAAAATTATTTGTACAAAAAATTATAATTTTAACTTAGTTTTGCAAATTCTTATACGTACTTATAATTTGTTGCTTCGCATTGCAATTTACCCCCACAGTGTTACATTTTTGCGTAAACTCAGTCTTCGTAAGGAAGTTTTTGNTTGTTGCTTCGCATTGCAATTTACCCCCACAGTGTTACATTTTTGCGTAAACTCAGTCTTCGTAAGGAAGTTTTTGAGCATAACATATCTGAACACAGTAAGCTTAGTTCATTAAAAACGTCTCATTTTATGTATAAATTAAAACTAAATAGCAGTATTATGAAGTACTAAATGTAACAAGAGGTGTCTAATTGAAAGTTTTGAACTANTATAAATTAAAACTAAATAGCAGTATTATGAAGTACTAAATGTAACAAGAGGTGTCTAATTGAAAGTTTTGAACTAATTAGGAAGTGAGCATGTGCGAATTTCTCATTTGTGTCACTGAGCAAAACACAAAACTCTGGGAATCCCTTTTTAGCCACGGATTTTTTTGGGTGAACATTTATACGATTGAAACTGTTTCCGAGATACATGTATTTCCCTTAAGGCACAATAACTTTCGCGAGCTTATAACATAAACAAAGAATTTTTCCTTATTGGGGCCGCAGTCGTTTAGTGGTTAAACTACTCGCATCCCACCAAGGTGAACTGGGTTCGATTCCCGGCGGGGTCACTCCCGGATTTTCGTATGTGGGAATCGTTCCGGACGATGCCGCTGGTCATCGGGTTTTCTCGGGGACCTCCCGTTCCCCTCGACCTTTCATTTTGAAGTTGCTCCATACTCACCTCGCTTCACCTTCATCGACTCTCAAAATCTCACTGTTCAGAGCCGCCCAAATCTCTTCACTCGCTCACCTTTGCTTATTCGTTTCACAACCAAAAGTAATGCATTACCAGTATTATGAAATCACGTAATGTTGATTATAAAACAGTTCCGAAAACTTACATGGAATAAAAATATCATCATAATTAAGTATTAATCCATACGTATTCACTTACGTCAAAGTAGTATCATATTCACTGACATAAAACTATGTTGCAATTTAAATATATATATAANATACGTATTCACTTACGTCAAAGTAGTATCATATTCACTGACATAAAACTATGTTGCAATTTAAATATATATATATATTATGTTTTTAACAAAGTTGTGCCTTCAAGAATTTCCCCGTATTTAAGATATATACGATATGTATATATATATATATTTATACACACACGCACGTAAACCATTTCTTGTTACGTACCCAGCAGGCATGCATTAATTTTTTNTATATATATATATTTATACACACACGCACGTAAACCATTTCTTGTTACGTACCCAGCAGGCATGCATTAATTTTTTTTTCCCGAAATTGCTTATCGCAACTAACAAGTTTTGCGTGAGTCTTAGTGATTACTTTGAGCAGTTGACTAATGTTATCGAACACATGTGAATAAGTTGACTACAATTAACTCAATTCGATTCTACGTGAAACTGACGTTGATTTGTACATATATTTCTTCTTCTTCTTCCTATCTCTCAGTGACACTAATCTGAATGAAGCTAATGACATTGGAAAAGCGCGGGAATACAAAACACAACGGTTTAGAAAACAACGCAATTCTTTCGATAAACTATTCTAAATTACTAAACAAATTCATCTTATTACTTACAAGTTAACGTATCGAAATATCTTTTTCTTCTCGTACTTTTAGGCCTCGGTTGCTTTGACTGATCCGAGCTAAAGCTCTGTATGAAGTAGACTGACTTTGAGAGGCCAGTGTTGGTGTCGCGGAGTTGGGAAATGGCATTTCGGACTCCTTTCGGCAATGTCCGTCAGAACTCGGACTAACGTCAATACCACGCGCGTTTATTGTGCTGGTACGCTGTAACATTTAGTAGGAGTNGGCCAGTGTTGGTGTCGCGGAGTTGGGAAATGGCATTTCGGACTCCTTTCGGCAATGTCCGTCAGAACTCGGACTGACGTCAATACCACGCGCGTTTATTGTGCTGGTACGCTGTAACATTTAGTAGGAGTTTAGAATGTTATGTAACACGACGAAACAAAAGCTAGTTGAAGGCAAGTATTATAAAGCAAATATAACTTCTTCTTAAAAATAAAGCAAATTCATTACATTTAGTAGTAGCAGAAATCATTTGCGACATATTTTTTCTGCCAAGCGTACCCATTTTGTTTTAAGAGACGTATAAAATAAAGCGGGCGTCTTCATCACAGTATGGTATAATATTTATCACGCCATAAATTATAACGAAGGATTATTCAATGTTTAGTCAATATATTCATTTTTTATGTATCGTATTGTGGACTCACGTGATAATTGTTCCATTGTAGGTTGGTCTTATGATTTTGTCAAGGCCTGCACTTACTAATTATTATTATTCCCATGATGAAACCATTAAAAATATTATTCATTGGTGTAAATTTACCTCGAAACATGTCAGTTTATTTGTTCTGAATTTTAAATCAAGTTAAATTTAAATATTACAAGCATAAATATTGTCGATAAGTTCATACATGAATAGGATTTCACAGAACGTAATAATATTTAACGTGTCAATTTGGTTTAAGCGTTATTATATTTATGGATTTAATATTAAGGAAGCATAAACCTATTAATATTAAGTTTAACACTTAAAATATAAAAACTGCTATGGTTATCTCATTTGTCAGAAGCGAGCGAGAATTTGACGATACGGTGCATCAGTGATTTACCTGTACGCTCTGAAGTTTAGTAGTCGTTGGATCGATGCCGAGATATTGTAGTGGGCAGAATAACCTGATGTTGCTGGTGCTCATGCGCCAACTCTCGGGAACCATATAATAGAAGTTCTTTCTTCTCACCCTTGCAGCCTCTTTAGTGTACTAACTCCACCATTTTTTTTTCTTTCCAACTATAAACCCATGTAATCATGAAAAAGGCCATTACTTATCAGTATGATAAACATTACAAATGTTTGTATGAGCTAAAAGAATTATAAAAGTTTTGTTTCTTATTGGCAGATGATTAATTAGCCAGTAAAACTAGAACATAACCACCACGATGGTAATTTATTATTATTATGACACTATTTACACGAACATGCTAGGGTATAGGAATTCTTGGCTTGATTTTGACGTTGGGATGCAGACTTTGAACTTCACATACATATTGAAGTCTGCTGCCTTCATGTACAGGCCTATAGAAATAAACATAAAATGAAACTCATTGTATTCCTTGACATAAAAAAGCTAACCACTGAATAAATTTTAATTAATATAATAAAATAACATCACACCAGTATTCATAATCACAAGAAATTATTCACGTCACAGTGGAGTCCTAAATGCAAAATGATATAAATGAGCAATTCCTAAATACACTTTTCACGATACCATCGCTCCCTTAAAACTTTGTTTTCATGGCCAAATCAGGACATTTGTCGTGATGAAGACATAAAAAGCCCTCCGAATTGTTTTAATCGGCAAGAAGACAATTAAACAAAAAGCCGATTTATCTCGATATAAGTATGTTTTCTATGAAATTATGAAAAGGAAATTTATGAAGGATTCTGTTTCGGACTATGAGCAAAGAATTTTTTTAATAAATGCGCATGACAGAATACCTTGACAATGAGTATTAAACATTTCTAAATAAAATGGACGTATTTGTATCCCGAAGAAGTGATTCAAACTTTAATACAATAATTGGAGTAGAAATTAGCGTTAACAATTACAACATGCTGAATATTTTTTCTTACTTTGACTTAGCAAAGAAAATTAAGAACAAAAAGACAGTTATTAATAAATGGAAAACAACTATGAGCTTATTCGGCTCAGTACACTACTAAAAGACATATACACAGAGTTTCAAACTATAAAAATGTTCGATTTAAACTTTAAAAATATTAGAAAACCTCAAGAAGCCATTGAGTTGGAATAGTTTACTACCAAAATTTGAAAATCATATCAGAATACCAATAAAGATATATTTATTTGTGAACGAGTGGAGGTTTACCCATTGCAAATCATATGCGACACAAAATCAATCACCAACTTCAAGTTGCGTCCCAAGAGATCTTTATGTGCGCATCACTGTTGGATCGAGGATCTTTCCAGACTCATTTGAAAGTAGTTTTTCGCCTACTTTCTGAAGGAAAGAAAGGCTTATGAGATCACGTTGCTGTCTGTGTGTCTCTGGGTGTATATCTGGGTGTATATGTGTGTGTTTGTGAGTAAGTATGTTTGTTTGTGTGTAATGTGTGTTTGTGTCCGTGTGTGTGTCTGTGCTTACGTGGGTGACTTTTAAATTTTGAACCCGTTATTCGAATTTCACCAACTCGGTACAAATATAGTACTTAGCTAGGAAACATGATTTTTATAAATAACAATTACCCTTGTTGCTTACTTTCGAAATGGCAGTTATTTAAAATTTAGGCTGATATTTCATATCGCGGGAACCATTAAACCGATTCAAACCAAATGTTGTATGATAATGGAATATAATGTATGCATTTAATTTTGAGGTTGATAATAATAGCGGTAAACAATTTTTGAAGATAGCACCGCATGAAAAAATTATTTTAAGTCATATCTTGAAAACCACTCAAACGATTATCGCCAATTTTGACTCGTATGCAATACTATGGTAGACCATGTAATAATATGTGACCTTAATTGATTACGCAATTATTTTTGAAATAGTGGACAAACAAATATTTTAGGTATATTTTATATATCACCCATGCCATTAGATAAAAATATGGACCAAATTTTATATGCTGAAAGTATTTATTACAAGCACCACATATGTCAACACAACAACACCTTTGTCCTCAATTTTGTAAGAAAATGCCACACGAATAAATATAGTTTTTGTCATAACTCGGCAAACAAATTACCTATTCCTAAAAAAATTTGCAAAAATGTTGTACTGTGGCAGACGATGTAAAATTTAACATTTTTAGAATGGCCGATTTATAGCAATTTTAGTTTAGTTATATACATCATCGTAAACTTGTTATCAATTCGAACTTGATTATGTATGCTGGCAGAATATATTCAACTAATAAATGCGTCTACACGGAGCATCTTTTGTCAGCCATTTAGTAATACATGCCATACGAATAAATAAAGTTTTTATGTAATATCTCAGGAAACAACCGATTCTTACTAAATTTGCAAAGAAATAATACTGCAGCAAGAGGTGTCAACTGCTATGTTTAATTAGACCAGACACTTAAAATCATAATGGCGGTTTTATTAATATTTTATCTCATTATTATTTATTAGCAATACTAATTCCAAATTAACTTTGAATGCTGGCAGTATATATTACAACCACCAAATTGGTCTATACAGAGTCTCATTTCTCTGCAGTTTTGTAAGATAGCCCCACGTGAAAAAATTAAGCTTCTATGTCATATCTCGTGAAACAACCAACCGATTCCTATCAAATTTGGCAAACAAGTTGAACTATGGTAGGACATTTTATATTACGTATTAGTTAGGGGAGACAGACACGTATTTTAAGAATGGCGGCACTAAAATAATTTTAGCTTATTGTTTATTGTAATTGCTTTTGTATAATCGTAGTGATGCATGCCATATTCAATGTAGAAGCTCAGCTGTCACAACGCATGCCATACACCACCCCTTCCCGCAAGGACCCTCCCAGGAGCCACCTGCCTCAAGATGCATGGCAGTAATTAACGAATACATCGAAGGCAGGCTGGAACATACATGTGTCAAGGTTGTCTCGTACTCCCACCACACCTCCCACCTAGAAGCCCCGTGAAACTTAGACACGCCAAAGAAAGGATCAGATAGTCTGGTGACTTCCGCCAACGTCAAAAACCCGTGGTGAAGGCAACACGCGCCGAAGAAACAGCTGACAGGGTTTGTCAGTGGCCCCGCAGGTCACCGCACTTTCCCCCTCCACCAACAAGAGTGGTGGCACGTGTAGGAAGTAGCCTTTGTTCAGCACATCCTCCTTTCCTCTTCCCCTAACACGGAAAGACAAGTGGATGGTTCTTAGGGGGGGGGGGGATAGAAATGGTTTCAAAGACAAGTTGTGAATCAAGGAGGGATCAGTTGAACCCGGTCAGTTGACACAGAAGTACGCGAGAGCAAGTTGAATCGGGAGTACCGGAAGAAGCGAGTCGTGGAGGCGTTCGTCGAGAAGCGAACCCAGAACCGCAGTCGTGGAGAGAAATCACCGCAACCGGGGCCTTTTCCAAGGCCGTCCGAAGCCCCAGACCTCAGCCTGTTGACAACAGACCAGAACTACAAGACAAAATAAGTATAAAGTCGTAGCCCAAAGAAACCCCTTTGACACCTAGCACCACCTCTAAGATGCCATATACAGTTAGCTCAAGTGCATTATTTAGGATACCACATCGGAATTGTTTCTGTAAAGTTTAATCTCGTGAAAATATAACGAACCAGTAAACTGAAACAACGAATGACTACTGTAATATTACCCTGTTACCCCCAACCGTCAAGGCACCCTATAGTCTGTGCCTGGTAACCTTAACTTTGATCATATGAACCAACCTGTATCGCACAGGTGGGGGGATAGCATCAAGTTAAATTGACGCCCAATGTGGGGCGTAGTTAAGTCTGTAGATACCAAAACAAGAATCAGACTATACCCGAGTAACGGGATCTCACCCTTACCGAATTATCTAGCTAGCCAGAATATCCAGACTTCAAGGAATCTTGATAAACATCTCGTGGTGCTAAACGAGCAATTCACACTAGACGAGGGAAAAGTAGCAGGCCGACAGAATAGGGATTCCTATATATGGTGGAAAAAAGTATGGAGGATACGCGTATCAGCAAAACACCAGAGGGGAGGGATGCGAGAGCCGAAGGAACCCTAGAGAATCTCTGGACGAGGAATGGAGGAAAAGGAGACGAAAGTCCTCAACTAGAGCCATGCAGTGCTCCATTTTGTAGCAGGGCAGGACTATACACGGTCTGGTGCAGCATCTGTTCCCAGCACTATTGTAATAAGTGTATCAGTTGGCCCCAGACATGCCGACCGACGGAAGGCACCCGATACAACTGCTGGAAATGCCGAGAGCAACAACCGAGCCAAAACCAAGGAGGAGGGGAACACTTTTCACCCCCAGACCGAACCCCCACTAGCCACGTAGAACAGATGCGGAAAATGCCCGAAGAAATAGAACTGCACGAATCTTCTAGCAGGGCTCATGAAGACCCTGTGCATTTTATAAATAATTGTGAACACATATTCAAGGCCAGCAGGATTCCTAATAAACGGTGGGTGCTGAAGGCACGAGAGCAGTTAAAAGGCGCCACCCTTATCTGGTGGAACAAATATGGCGAGTTTGTGACGAGCTGGGAGCAGTTCGCTACCCACCTGAACCATGTGTTCGCAGGGAAGGAACTACTTACCACCTTAAGAACAGACATTTATACACAAAAACAGAAAAGGCTAGAGGAAGCCGAAATTTTTATTAGGAGAAAAGCGCAAATGTATTTCCGAATCGCTCCCGAAAGTACCGAGGCCGAGGGAGCTCGTATAGTTACAAAGTTATTGATACCAGCCATACAAAGCACCCTTTGACATCCTCAGGCGACACAATTTCATTAAAGGCCAGCTGCTAACTCCCGAACAGAAAAACCGGATAAAGAAAAATTCCCGAATAACTCAAATGGCCCAGTCTGAGTTACGCCTGACAATAGACAACATTATTACGTTACCAGTATCCACGCAGGTGGAAACACTCCACGCTGAATTCCTTCACGCCCCACATTTAATAGAAGAGATTATCTTTGGGCAACATTGGCTAAAAAGTCAAAATTGTATAATCGATTGCGGACAACAGCGCCTATATTTAGGCAAACAAGATAGGATGCCTATAAACCCGCAAAAACCACAAGAAATCTACAGTAAGACGGTAAACCACCAACTCAGAGCTGACCAACTTAGGTCTTTATTGCGGATAATAAACACTCACGTAGCCATATTCGAGTATAACGGCAGATTACATCAGACTACGGCCATCCAACATGAAATTTTGGTAAAAGATTCTCACCCCATCTACTGCCGTCCAGGCAATCCGTCCGCCTACCACAAGCAAATCATATTAGACCAGGTAGCCGAGATAAAATCACAGAAATAGTGGAGCCAATTGACTCGCCATTTAACGCCAGAGTGGTACTTGTGCAAAACAAAGATGGTGAAATCCGTTTTTGTGTCAACTACTATACCTTAAACGATATCACATACCCTATAGCACCCCCAACTTTAAACCTAGCGAATATGCTCGGTGACCTAGGGGACGCATCTATATTCTCCACTTTAGACATGCGCAGTGGGTACTGGCAAATCCCAGTACACCCAGGGTCCAGGAAATATACGATGTTTACAACCCCAGAAGGCGAAACCCTGCAGTTTCGCGTAATGCTCTTCGGGTTGAAGAATGCACCTGCTACTTTCCAACGACTGATGTCAGCAGTAGTTTTGATGGGCTATAGCAGCCAGTTTTGCCTAGCGTACCTGGACGATGTCATAGTGTATTCACGCTCATGGGAAGAACACCAGGTACACTTGCAAAAAGTCCTGGAGCGCTTTGTACTCCATGGACTTACGTGCCGACTGGAGAGGTGCCACTTCGGGAAGACCTGGGTAGAATACTTAGGGCACATAATTACCCAGGACGGAATTATCCAAAGCCAGAGAAAGTGAGAGATATTGAGGAGGTCAGGGTACCAACTAACAGGAGACAATTGAAACGTTTTCTGGGGTTATGTAATTGGCTCCGAGAGTTTATAGCAGATGTTGACCCATTATGGCCCCCTCAAACTCCTACTTAAAACCACTTGCTGGAAGTGGACAGACAGACACGAACAAGCATTCAGAATATTAAAGGCGCGATATGGCTACATAACCATGCGATACCGGTATATGCCAGAATTACCCCTAATTTTACATACCGACGCAAGCAGAGCCAGAATGGGCGCTGTTCAGCGACGAATTATAGAATACGCTAGCACTATGCTAAGCAAGACTGAACGCCGCTACCACAGTAATGAGCAGGGGTGCTTAGCGGTTATTTGGACAGTCCACAAATACTGCCATTACCTTGAGGACCGACCATTCATTCTCAGAACTGATAATAGGCCCTTACATGGCTGAAAACCAAGAGTAACCAAAAAGCAAATTTGAGTAGGTGGGCCTTATTTTTAATGGAATTCTCATTCACCATCGAGCATTGCCCGGTCTCGAACAACGAGTTACCCGATGCCTTATCCCGCCGACAATACATGCCCAACAAGGAGACAGGAGCCGACGACTGGGAGCAAATGCTGCCCCCTCTCACCACCACAAACTCCAACAGCCAGATGACGTGGAACTACAGCTAATAAAGTTCCACTAAAACAAAGATATGTTACGAAACCAACAACAGGCCGACCCCAAATTACAGGCGTAATGAGGAGGTATCCAGACCAGTACGAGGGAA
>NQII01018276.1:0-13892 GCA_002778355.1 Clitarchus hookeri
GACGGGAGGCGGCGCCTTTGTGGCTGCACTGTTTGCGTATCGGTGTCACATCTTTGTGGCGGCGCGAACAACTACTAAGTAAACATCGTCCGTTGGTTTATACGTTGTTTCTGTAATGCCCACACACCGACACTGCGACGTCAGGAAAACCGATACGCACACTGCTAGCCTCAAAGATGCCTCCATATGTCCTACTGGGAACGGAAATATACGGAGATATGGTAGCCTATAACCCTACCCTTACGTGAAGATGTATTGCGTGGTTTAGTCCATTCACGGTTACTTAACAACTTTTGTGAAGCCCTGCTGAAGCTCTACTTCCAGGACATTCCTCCGCCTCACGCAAGCAAAGTTTAACCGAGTCTAGAAACTCACACCAAAGGTACGACGCACCGCATTCATGCACTCTCTGTGTAATAATATTGTGCATAAGAACTATTTCCTATTAGGCATTACCAACAAACCTGTCTTTCCACGGTTTTTAATTCATATTAATTATAAATGAAATATTATTATCTATTGAATAAATATACGTAAAAGTTCAATTTAACCAAAAGTAACGTACTTTTGTAACAACAAAAGTATGAAACCCTTGTGATACATGGCATATTTAGGAAATAACCGAACACGTCACACGTAGCGTGATTTTTCAAAGGTAAGATTAAAAAATTGTGAGAAATCCGCGGATAGACTATAACGTGCAATCGTGCAGTGCAGAGACTAACACAATACGGTACAGTTGCAAACATGTATGTACGCCACACTTCTGTACATTTCTGTGTTAAAAAAAGTTTTTAATTTTACGGAAAAGCGCTGGTAAAAGTTCTCCACGACTTTACATTAAATTACGGGCACGAAGTTTTTCCATCGACGGGGTTTCCGTAAATTTCACTGAACCTTCCAGGAATTCGCAGATCCCCTCTTCGTATATTTTTTGGTAATTTTTTTCTGTCCTTACTTCCTGTTTAAAAGAGATTACAAAGTAAAATCTTAATTTTTCGTCATTCGGGTGTTTTATTACCTATAAAAAGGGACTTAAAACAGTTTGACAGATTTTATTACAGAACGAGGTTTCAAAACAAATGAGAAAGTTTGTAATCCGTCAATGTTACCTCTAACTTACGACCAGTTCATGACAATGTTGTGTACAAATATGTAATTTATAGAAATGTGATGTACGTAACTTTATCAGTGTCTGGTAATATTTGAGTATTTTTAAGTGTTACTAAATGTACAGGTGCTTCTCGATGGTGCTTTTTGAAGGAATAGGTCTTAGTGGCGTGGATATTCTACCTGCCGCAGAAACCATCATTTTATGGGTAAACTTCGCGTAGACTCAGAATTGTTCGTTACCGAAAACCGAAGCTGTTATATTTGAAATACGGAGATGTTCCGTATTTTGCATATGCGGGACTCAGCTCCTTTATTACTCATTACGGATAGCATTTTCGTTTTATTTAATTAACATTTCCGTAAAACTTTCCGTGAACATACGAAAATGTTTAACACTGCAGCTGTGATGATACGTCATGAAATGTACGGTAAAACGTCGGTAATCTCAACCACATCAACGCGGCTCATTTTCGAAATCTAAGGCAACAATTGTGGCAACAGCCGCGAAAGCCTGCAATCACTTTACAAATGGCATTTCTCCTCAAAGAAAATTTCGCTGCGGAAATTTCTTGATTGCTGTTAAGGACGCTCGTTGGAGTCATTTTTGTGATCAAAATGAAAGTTTTAAAATTACACTAAGATTAGTATTTATTTCCGCGAACGTGAAAGTTTTAGCCTACTTAAAAAATTCTGTTCTTAACCATACATCGCCGATAATTACGGAATCATTTTCAGCTTTATTACTCCCCTTTTATACTCTCAGGAAATAAGCATTTCTCATAATTTAAATAATTCACACCGGGGCTGTCTCTATCTTCAACATGTATGATGCAGCTAATGTGAGGTAAGTGCCTCTTGGGTTAAACTTAACGAAAGTTGAAATATAAACCTATATTTGACTGTTTGATGTCTAGTATTTAGACATTCTGCGTATATTACAGAGTACGTTATATACATTAGTTTTAACTTGGACATATTTCTCACTATGAAAACAACCCTAAATAGTTTAAATAAATCTTTCCCTTAAGTAACTATCCAAGCTCAAGTGCAGTAATTAGATACTCCGCTAAGCAGTCATCATAAAGCGACGATGAACAATATTTAATTACAGGAAGCTGCCGCGTCACAACCAGTGCGTTAATACATCACCGAGAGTCAACGTTCATTTACTAAATGTTTAGTTCTGGGGTCAGGTATTCATTGGCGTGAATTCACGTAGGTAAAATTTTTTAGGGTTTTTTTTAATTTATGTTCGCGTGTGTTTCTTTTATATGTAAAATTCATTAGAGTAAGGTAGTGCAAAGCTTAACCAAGTCTAGGAAATTACACCAAAGGGGCGTCGCACCTCATCTGTGAGAACTCCGTTTAATCATTTTTTGCATAAGAGCTAATTCTTACGAGGCATTGCCAATAAACTTATTTTCCCTCTGTTTTTATTCGTATTTATTTCAAATGTAGTATTAGAATTTATAACTAAATTATAAGTAAATGTTCAATTTAATCAAAAATAAGTTACTTTTATGTTAACAGAAGTATAAAATGCTTGTAATAAATGTCATATTTAGGAAAAAACCAAACACGTCGTGAATGGGGTGGTTTTTCAAAGGTTCGATTAAAAAAGTGTGAAGAAACCGTGAATAGCCTATAAATCTGCATCGTTCACACTTTCTATATCGAAGATCATGGATGCATATGTCAATATCCGTTTGGCTGCTGGTGACGTATTCTGACTGATGAAAATATTTTGCTCGTGGAGTAAGTAAAGGGAAATTTGTGAATGTAGGTTATCAGTGCACGCAAGGCTCTCATCACGTCAACAGTCCTGTGATCGTGCATTGAATGGCTGCAACTATGGATTCAGGATTCACTTGATGGGAATGTTGGAGGTACTGGATTCAGCTCCACCATTTCAAAGTTGAATAATATCTTATTTTATACGTATTAGCGAATGCATTAAACATGAGCTCAATCTTAATCTCTTCTGAGCCTAGTTTAAGAAATTATGCACTATGTAAAGATGTTTACTTAAAAGTTTTACTATTAATGTGTTAATTTGAGAAGTTAAAGTTGATATTGTAGTATACAGTTCATTAAATTAATCTATAGTACGCTTGTGAGCTGCATATGCTGTACTTACAGAAGAAACTAAGAACATTTCTTTTTTTTTTCTATCATAATAGGAGTAGTAGTAAAACTAGAAATATTTTTTGCAAAATCGTTTTTTTTCTCTTCACAATAAAACATTTTCTGGAGTAAAAATGTATGTTATTTATTTGCTTGTGACAAAATATCAAATGACTGTTAATACAAATCACCGAGGGGAGGGAGTGCTAAATTCATGACTAAGGTTGAAATATTGTTCTTTGAGAATATATAGGCCTATTTTAAAGAATTATGCTCCTTTTAATATATCTCTGTAGGCCTAGCCAATTATTTCTAGCGATTATTGATATGAACTGTTTTTTTTATAATATGCCCGCATACAACTGTATTGTCAATGCCCGCATCTGCAGTTAAGTATATAATTACACGTGCGAATTCTTCTTCAGCGCTTGTGCACTCAGCTGTCTGTGCACGAGGTGAAACACAGATTTCATGGATGGCAGTGTGTGTGTGTGCCTTTGTTTCAGATCGTCTCCATGTCAGAAATTATAAATTCGTGCTTGGCCGAAGTTAAACTGTTAAAGACTTAAGGTATTCAATTTGCTTTTCAACCAGTTTCCTTTTAGCTGCTCTAAGAAANTTTCAACCAGTTTCCTTTTAGCTGCTCTAAGAAACATCAATCCCAAAACTTTACGTTTGTAATGAGAAGTTTAAGGTACACGAACATGCCGTTCACAAAATATAATTTATCTAGTAGAAACATTATTTCAACTGGAACAGTAACTGAAGAATAAGTCTTTTATATTAATTTATGCTGCAATCAGCTTCTCGCCCTACACATCTCGATATGTAATTAATCATGCGTATTTGATTTATTTAGCACAATTACATTTCACAGCAGAGTTAAATTTTTATATGTAATCTTACATTAAAAAAATATTTGTGAAACATCAGATTTCAGAAATTACTGAAAAGTTCCACGAGATTAATTACCGAGGCATTGAAGTATCAATATCTCTTTTGTTTGCGCATAATTTCATAATGGGAAACATCGCAAATGAAGAAAAGTTTGTCAACTGTAACAATTTCATATACACATACAAGAATTAGCTTTAGAAAAAAACAGACTAAATTTTAAAATATATTAGGTCCCCATGTCTGCTTTTTGACATTTCGTATATCAAAACAGAAAATATAAGGCACAGATATGGGTTCTCTTCAGATTTTCTAAGAGGCTGACAATACAGAAACTGACGCATAGTGGAATATTTTTTTTAAACTCTTCGATAGTGTTGCCTGTATGCTTTTTAAACGTTTAAGGAAATTAGCTGAAACGTTAAGTTTCTTTCTGTCCGTAAGCAGGCATGCAGTGCGTTGGTTCTTCAAGGGAACAGAACCAACTCTTATAAATCCATAACAAGCGGCCGCAATGGAGAGCTGGAAGTAGACTGAGTGTCGAAGTTTCATTGCTAACAGTGAATTTAATTCATCCGCTTTCCAATGATTTCCATTTTGCTCATCCGAAGCGTTAGACACGAAACGTGGTTCAATTAAAGTTTTCCTTCTGTAACTTCTCAAACCTACTAATTATGTTTTTTTAGGGCACACTACCCGACTAGAAGTAGCTTCCTGCGTCGACTTTACAATCATTGTTAGTGAATTATAAGAAATCTCACAGCATTAACGATTACAAAATTATGACAAGCTTAAGTATAATGTTTTGAAACTCTGAAACAGAATGTTGTATTAATACTTTTTTTTTTTTGTGACTTGTGAAATTGTACACCTTACGAGCACAAAACAGCTGTAAAACAATTTTAAAGTAGTTTGTTTTGTTCCTCTACATTTTCGGTAGTAAATATACAACGACAATGGTTTAATGATGTTTTTCTCATAAAATATCAGGATATATGAATCTATTTAAAATGTGATCTGCACATAAATCATCCAGAGCACTTCCTTGCAGTAAAAACGGCTCAAAGTATTTGGGTCCCTCCTACCATGTTCAACAGTTACTGCAGCTAGCCTAAATATGTTAGGAAAATGTTTAAATTTTTAAATGACAAATCATACACGTCAAGTGCATCCTCCTACTGCCACCTTTGTTTGAAGCTTCAGTAAGCAAAACGGATTTACAGGTGAAATTATACGTGTTCTTTCGCCAACATGAATTATTTACCGACATGCAACAAACATGTAGTTAAATACACATATTTTATCGCGAAAATATTTATTGCCAACGTCTCCCTCTTCCTTTTCCCTTTAGACGCTGTGCGATCTTCGTTTCATTTTTGACGTACCTAAAACTTCCGCAGAAGGAGCAGCAAAATTTCTCCTCTAAAATCTTTGTTCTTGCGTAAAGCCAATTCCATACAAGTTCGTGTTTTGTTGAGTTGTAGCCCAGTGGACAAGGGCACAGATTTTCTCATTTTTGCAATATGCACCCTGTGGACAAGATACCTCCATATCTAAAGCTGCGTTAGTCGCTGTGTGTACAGCATTCCTACTCGTGTAGTCTATGTTTTTTTTTTATCGAGACGTAGTAAATCATGTTTTATTGCCGTCTATGTATGTACCTGTTAACTGAACGTGTAGGCTATTTCTTATCATTAGAGATGACGGCTGAGCAGGAAACATTAGTTCGCGCAGATATTCTGATATGACAACTAGCGGCATCTGCTCACAGAAGGGTAACTAACTGCTTAGTGACGATATATTATTATTTGTTGTTTATGCTATATGCTTGAGTTAAAAATTAAGTTAAACAAGCCTTATTTGGAAGTCTATCGTAAATATAAAACAGTAGTTTCCAGGTTTCTTCCTCCCGAGAAACTTAGTTTGCAATTACCATTCGCGGAACATATTTATAAATGCTGTGCGTTAAAGAACTGCAGATTTTGAGTAAATAATCATTAGGGGGCGGTAACGCATGGTTCTTAGAGACGCAAAGTGAATAAAATATGAGCTGGCCTGGAACGTACTGTAATTATTTTGTGTCAATCACAAGTTAATAATAGATTGTGCCCATCAGACTGTTTAGAAATACCAAAATTAAGGAATTCGCAAATTTTTCTGTTTCTGGCCAGGCGTTCATTAGTACTGCCACCCAATTTTATGTCTGCAGTTTTCAATGCGACGTAGTGAAGGCTTGATGGCTGCCACACAGAGGAAATGTATGTGAACGAAATAACATTTAAATGTATTTGTCTCTTTCATGGAAATAATTGTATAGTTCTTAGCATCACCCGGTTATATAGAGAAATAAATTCGAATGGACTTTTTTTTATGCTCATCGCTCAGCGGGTGGCATCACAGTGGCGAAAGCATAGCGCCATTGCTGTAAAAATGCACTATGCAAAATTTTGTCATATTCTTGTAGTTGTATGAGGCGCTGTGTTTCATTCACAGAATATTTTATCGAAAGTATTAGACATTGGTAGTGATTTTCGATACCGCATATTAAATTTGCTGCTAATCAGGTACTTTTGTGGGAAAATAGTAATGCAATCCTTTTATAATGCATTCCTGTTTCGTCCCGGTTACTATACTAAAACTAATAGTGTAAATTTTCACTAATAATTTGGTATATGTACATACTGCAAAGAACACGCATTTTTTTAAACACAGTTTTTCTTATAAATATGCAGAGTTAAGAAAACATTTTCTTTTTCTCCTACCATTTGCACGTTACTTTGGTTCTGCTGTTAATTTCCTTTAGATTGTTTCTTAGGTATTTCAAAATTTAAGATCCTCTTATTTTTACACTTATTAGCCAGTTATTCATAAGTGAACATGTTCAGCGAGAAGGACTCAACGATTTGCAAACATTAGGATTATATTAGAAGTAGCTCTGTACGGGTGGCTGTGTTTTTTCTACCTCATCTGTATCTCTTCATTAACCACCCTCATCCGCTGAGCGAAATGTGTTATTGCATTTTTCGGAGGCAGGCTTTGTCAGCCCCTCTCCCCCCTCACACTGCAACGAAAGTTTTCAAATTAAAGTAAATTCTTCAATTGTGTGTCACAAAGACACGGGTGCTGTTACTGTACTCTTTATCAGGTGTTAAATGACCCGCAGAACAAATAATTTTGTAGCGGTGTTGCAATAAACGGCATCGTTTGCAAATTCTTCTATAAAATGGCTAGTTGTGAGTGAAGAGATTTCGACTGCTCTTAACACCGAGGTCTTGAGAGCAGAAAAATGGCTAGTTGCCCGGTCGTGTATACATTTATGTTTTCACCATTTGCTGAACACAGTGCGTAATATATAAAGTAACAAATTTAATATTTCCGTAAAGGATTGTCGTTAATGCTGCCTTTTTTTTTTTAATAGTATTGTAGCCAATATTAGAAACTTTGTTCAGTTTCTACCCATAATATCATAAACTTCGAACTTGTACACGTGTTTTTGTAGCGTATGAATACACAACACCTTCCCGCCCCTCCTGGTTGGACAAGACGACTCGGTGCGTGAATTACGTCATATTGTCTTATTAAATATCTTAGTTCTCGTAAACATAGTGTTGGTTAAACGTTTTTCCTCTTTAAAATTATTTTCAGTTTGAGTTGGCGAAATCATTTCAAATGTTAATGTTTTCATTTCGTTTTTAATGTATTTAATTAACATTTAACACCTCATTAGAACTACCTGATTGTGTGTTTAATATTTATTTTCACAAAAAATGTAATTATGTGGATATAATACATTTAATAGAGGGAAAATACACAGAATATGATTTAAGTTTTAGACCTACGTTCGAGGTTGACATTTTTAAGATGCATATAGGTTCGTGTTACTTATATAAAAAAAATTGTTTTAATTCTTGGGATTTGTAGAGTGCCAGTCAAAGTTTATCGATTTTCTAATTCAACACAATTTTTTTTACCAAAAAGTTTACATTATTCTGGTTTTTCAGATAGATAACTTGACGCGTAAACTGTTGCTGATGACTTGCGTCACACACACTAGCTACTTATTTAATAATAAAAATGCTGATAATTAATTAAATAATTTGTAAGTGGGTGTGGTTTCCGTGTCTGAAACTTTAGCCACCCATAGCTTTGAAGGTTTTTATTTGCAAACAATCCAAAAGAATTAGAATATGAATATACATTTTTTATAGTTTATATCTGTTATTAGCATGCAGTGTTTAACAATGTTTTATGCTTACTAATTACGTTGTATGCGCATGTATGCAAAATTTTGATTTACGGTAAATAAAATAAAGCACGGTTGGTGACCAACGAGTGCTTATGAACTATAAATGTAATTTCATTACACCCAAGTGTAAGAATTTGTAATAATGATCAATATGAACATACATTTGTTTATAGAATTACTTTTTTACTTGAGGATTCAGTTCGAAAGCCAGAATTGTAATATTTGGCATGTAATTAAAATAATCCTCATTTTCTTTTATTCACAGTATCTGAAGAGAATATTAGACTAATGTTCGAGGGATTTATGACGCACTTAATTAAGGTGTTTCACCCACAACTGTTTGGAATGGGCATAGAAAACCACTTAAGTACAAACAAAAACAGCATAGCTGGTCAAAATTTCTTGACTTCAATCACAAGGTGTTTTCTATATATATTTTTTTTCGTTCTAAATCTATCAAAATTTTTAAGGTGGCTGCAAGCACTGTTGTTCCATTACAAAATAAACAATATGTTATCGAACATAATAACTTTTTACGTTCATTCTTGTGAAAAATGTAGGCAGTATTTTTAACTACAAAATCAATTTTCTGAGAATTAATTGTTGCATATACAGCTCATTTAAAAATCACGCATTTAATCGTCCACAGCCTGAATACAAGAAGATATGAGCGGTTCTGCGCACAGATCTCGAGTGTAGATAACCGAACCAAGCTTTACGTAAAAAAAAACTCACATTTCTAAAATATGAATGTTAAGCGTTCAGATGAACGTACGATTTTGGGTTTATTATATGAAACCTGAGTTAAAATAGAACCGAAGGACGAGTTCATGAGATAATTTACGATACAGGCCTATAATAGATTCGGTTTACATATATTTATGTCATAGTTCAGCTACATAGGAAACTCCGGTGCTAATTGGCCACTATTTATTTTTAATAATTATCGAAACCGTTAAACAAAATTTTGTAGCGTTGTTACGTGGTTTAACAATTTACAGTCCAATAGGCTCTGAGTTCGGGTCCCAGATATATAAGGCACTGATTTGTCTGCCATTTTTAGATTAAGGTTGTGAATGCCAACCCTTGAGTAACCTTCCAATATAATATGCTGTTTGGTCAGGGGCTTGAAGTTTAGCTAACATGGCAAAATTGCATGCGTTAAAAAATACATCAGCAATGTCCTGTTTGAAAATACGCTCCTGTTAAACTCATTGAACAACTCCTTAAAACACCAAAAAAATGCGAATAAATAGTTTACCTAAGTTTATTTTATNTCCTGTTAAACTCATTGAACAACTCCTTAAAACACCAAAAAAATGCGAATAAATAGTTTACCTAAGTTTATTTTATAAAGCAGCATTTTAGCCCACCTTTTCCAGAACATATGTTTTTAAATAAAGCTATCGGTATAAATCACGCGTTGGTGGTGGTAAATGTGTTGTATATGGTAGCGGACTCCTTTCTCTGTTCACAATTAACCTTCGCACTGCATTTGGCCTGCTAAGATTCACCCCAAACTGAACTGCCGGCCACATGAAATCCTCCTTGTAGGGATACGAACTCTGTTGTCCAGGCATTGACGCTACCTGCAGTACAGCGAGTCTTNCCACATGAAATCCTCCTTGTAGGGATACGAACTCTGTTGTCCAGGCATTGACGCTACCTGCAGTACAGCGAGTCTTTGCGTTTTATCTGCATTGTAGGTTTACAGTAAGAGAGCAATGTACACTGAAGAGCCAAAACAATTGGTATAGGCGTGCGTATGCAAATAACAGACCTATGGAACCAATCAGAGTAAAGCGATGCAGTCGGCAGCTAGATCGGTTACTGCTGCTACAATGGCAGGTTATCAATATTTAAGTGAGTTTGAACGTTGTGTTATANCCACATGAAATCCTCCTTGTAGGGATACGAACTCTGTTGTCCAGGCATTGACGCTACCTGCAGTACAGCGAGTCTGTGCGTTTTGTCTACATTGTAGGTGTACAGTAAGAGCAATGTAAACTGAATAGCCAAAAAAACTGGTATAGGCGCGCGTATGCAAATAACAGAGGTATGGAACCAATTAGAGTAACGCGATGCGGTCGGCAGCCAGATCGGTTACTGCTGCTACAATGGCAGGTTATCAAGATTTAAGTGAGTTTGAACGTGGTGTTATAGTCGGCGCACGAGAGATGGGACATAGCATCTCCGAGGTAGCGATAACATTTGGATGTTCGCGTACGACCATTTCACGAGTGTACCGTGAATATCGGGAATCCGGTAAAACATCACATCTTCGACATCGCTTCTGCCGGAAAAAGATGGTGAACAAACAGTACAAACGACGACTGATGAGAATCATTAGACGTGACAGACGTGCAACCCTTTCTCAAATTGGCGCAGATTGGATTTGTGAACTGCCCTGCAGGATTCATGGTGTGAATTGCCTTCTGCATACCTTCAGACATTAGTCGAGTCCATGCCACGTCGTCTTGCGGCATTTCTGTGTGCTCGGGGGGCCTACACGATATTAGGCAGGTGTACTAGTTATTTTTGGCTCTTCAGTGTACGAAACCTTAAAAAATATTATCACGAATGCCGTGCAACACAATCAGAAGAATTATACTAGACTCTCGTAAAGGTGGTGCCCAGCGAACGAAACAGTAGCTGACGTCCTGTTAGATAGTGTTACCTACCCTCAGCTAGCAACAACAGGTTCAGTTAGTGTTGGCTTTAAAAATAACAACTTCAGTGTTGAAAGATAAAACAAAATGAGCAATTATGTACGAGGCACTGAGTCAAACGAACAACTGGTAAAACAACAATTGCATTTAAATTACTTAGCTAATAACATTCTAACGTTATGTTGTTCACAGGCAGTTAAATGGTTCAGTGCACGTACCTACTCCCTAAGAAGTCATTGCACGCATACTATTCTCATTGCCGGATATTCGAAAAACTTCATAATGTGTATTCGTGTATACACACACACACATGTTAATTGTAAGCATTTATGTACGAGACCAATCTGCAGGTGACTTCGGAATGGCACTGATATTGTGACTTATCAGGTCACCGTTTTAGGTGGGTGAAACCAGAATAGCACAGCATTAGACAAGGGGAAAAAAAAAAAGCCAAAATTGTAGTAACATAATCATTTTTTAAATTATGGCCTGATGATTTTTGAATATTGCATCGAAACTTAAAAGACGGTTGCATATAGAAACAAGATGGTTAAATGGTCGATACTTCCCCCAGTTACTAAGCGCTGCTAGTGCTTCATTTTACTCCGTTCATAGTTGGCGTATCACGTGGGTTTCCGGTGCGATAAAGTTAGGTTTATTTGATTGAAATTCTGTAGTACAGTTACGTCAAATCGATGCCATTCTCGTCCATTCCGTATAACCAATATTACAGAGGGAGAATGCAAAGACAGTAAGTACATCACCAGGGAGTGTAAACAAATTACCATATAAAATGAGAAGAATCATTGGACCCAGCAACAATTCTCCTCTCCCGCCATATTTTACAAACAAGTGCCATAGCCTATCCTACGCCGGTTCAGTAACTTGCCACTGGCGTGACTCAGATTATTTTTTTATCGGTTGTATGGAATACAAAATTACCATTAAAATCCCCAAATTTGATTAGTTGTATAATTAATACCGTCATTTTTTTCGTGACATAAACCCTGTAACTATCACATTACCTAGCATTGTAAACCTAATAATTCTCTGCACAGAGTTTAGTTGTTGACAATATTGTTGTCTGCTTCCCTTGACAAGGCGCGCAAGGTGCGGGTTAGTTTCTGGCTCAGAATCTCTAAGAGCGTGCCAGATAATTTGTAATCCCATTGCAGAATCAACATACATTTAAGGCGCTTCACGAAACATAAAGCAGGCCTATCTTTTCACGCCAACGTTGACGTTAAATGTATTAGGGACATTTTTCTTTTCTGCCTACAGAAAATGCCCTTCATACATTTCCTGAGTTCATAAACATAAATGTTGCTGCTATGGGATGAAGAAAGTATTATAGTCTATTCGCGGTTTCTTCATACATTTTCAATTAAACCTTTGAAAAATCACGTCACGTTGGACGTGCTTGGTTGTTTCGTAATGTGCCATGTATCACAAGCGTTTTATGCTTGTGTTAATATAAAAATGCCTATTTTTTTTATTAAATTGAACTTTTACTTTCATTTTACTTATAAATTGTAATATTTTACATTTACAATTAATATAAACACAGCGAGGAAAATGTGTATTGGTAATACCTAGTAATAAATAGTTATTATGCAAAATATTATTACACTGAATGCGCATACGGTGCGCTTTCCCTTTGGTGCAATTTTCTAGACTCGGTTAAGCTTTGTTTGAATGGAGTGGAGGAAAATACTGGAAGTATTACTTTAGCAGCGCTTCACAAAATTTGGAAGCATTATAGAATGGACTATGTGAGCAGTGGCGTAGTAAAAATTTTCCAAAAGGATGTGAAGAGGGGAAGGAGGTTACACAGACTGAAGAGAATAGATGAAGGTCGCACTGGCTTATAGCTGTGCTCACGCACGTGTTAATGAGAACAAATACTATGAGAAAAATTACTTCTCAATATAATAAAATTAATTATTCATAGCTTGTGGCAATTACATATTTCTATCACATTAGGATGTTGAAACAGTGTTTATGAATGCACTCATTTCGCCATATTTAATGCAGTTTAAACCTTAAAATCGAGCGCTATTATGATTAAATATCTGCGTGAAGACGAAAAGAAAGACGTGAAAATTAAATAAGATACAATTTTTGTGTTACCTCGTAAAATGGTGCTGTGAAAGATAAAATTCAAATAAAAAACTTTGTATATTGTGTTTATTAGTTTATGTGTTATTTAATTTGATACTCGTTGTTTAACTGATCCGTAATTTTTTAATTGTCATGGGTCTCATTGTAAGTAGTTGTCTATATTATATTTAAAAAAAACTTTGAAACNGATCCGTAATTTTTTAATTGTCATGGGTCTCATTGTAAGTAGTTGTCTATATTATATTTAAAAAAAACTTTGAAACATTTGAATGCAAATATCTTTTCAGGACAGAAATGAAAGTCGATATTTGTTGCCCACTCATAAATTCAGTTATTGAAACAGATGTGGTCGTTGAAAAGTGTCAAAAGTCAGCCAAAAATCGCTGTAAGTACTCCTCTGGTTTACGATATTTCTTCTTCCGTAAAACGGCGTATTAAACTATAGCGAGAATTTAATATATTTTCTGAACATATTGCTGTACTAAAACACTGTAGTCACAGATTAAAAATTCCGAGGAATCGGAACACACGTGAAACTTGTTTATGCTATTTCCCATCGCCATCACAATGCTTGCTTGTGGCCGGATGTGACCCTCAGGCGTTTAATATTGTTTACAAAGGATTCTCCTTAATGGGGTAGTATCCATTCTATCATAGATTTTTTTTTTTACAAATATGCGTTATGAAAATTTATGACCAGATATAACAAAATCAAACCAAAATAT
>NQII01018280.1:0-13235 GCA_002778355.1 Clitarchus hookeri
GATGACAAGTTTACTTTCAAAGGAATTATAATATTACCTTTGTAATTAATATGAATAAAACATGGCGAAAATCGGTGCTTTGGCAATTCATAGCAAAAATAATTCTCATTAAAAAAATTATTGAAATGAGTGCCCACGAATACGGTGTGTTGTCCCTTTAGTTAAATTTTCAAAATTTGTATAAAGTTTTGTTTGAATTAGGTGGAGGAATATCCTGGAAGCAGAACTTTAAGAGGGCTTCAGAAAAGTTGGAATTGACCATGAACAGACTATAGTACTGTTGGCATAAAAACAGTTCAATGTTGCAACACGAAAAGTAGATACTGCGCAAATCGTATTATCACTCTGCCTCGTTTTCCCGCTACGGAATGGATAAATCAATGCCAAAATATTAGGTAGACCTATTTTTAGTCTTCTGCANTCTGCCTCGTTTTCCCGCTACGGAATGGATAAATCAATGCCAAAATATTAGGTAGACCTATTTTTAGTCTTCTGCGCATGTATCCAACAATAATCAACCACACACTTTACAACTGTCAAAGTCATATGGTCAACAATGAAGAATGTGTGTGTTTATAACTCAATTTTCAAATGACCCACAACTTTTAAATTAACAATATTTAAATTAATTTTAAATTAATCTAATCACATTGAAAATTTGTTAGAGGAAGCATACAAAAGTCTCCGATCATTTGTTTTTTATGATGGTGTTCTAACCTGAAACCCTATCGATGGTCGTACTACCAGACTTGCAGGTCAATGTTGTGTATTTGCGCAGCTAGTGTGACAACTCTACCCCGAGCCGCGGAGCTGACACCGGTTGGAGCCAGGAGGCGAGCGTTCCAAACGCACGCGGAAGTTGCTGGGGTCCTGGAAGACGGAAGGAAGGTAGGCGAATCCTCGCCCGCCACCCCCCAGGTGTGTCTACGTCGGAGCCGCAGCGCGCGTCTTTTGAAACACGTCGAGCCAGCGAGCCGCGCCGTAATTGGCTCCGGGGGTTTGATAAACGGCGCCTACACCGCAGCTCTTCTCTCCTCGGCGTCAGACCGAGCCTATCTCACCGCCGTAAGCCGCTAACCAAACGCCGTCTCTCGCTTTGCCTCCAAGATTTCATTTTTGAACACCGCTGGTACAGATATTTACCACGGAAATTCGTTAAAATCGCGTAATCATTAATTTTCAGCAATATGACCACGATGGACACGTGATTGAGGTTTGCGTATTACATATCTTCTTAGTTTGAACGAAGGGAACGACAACTTGCTGCAAAGATTAATTACAATAAGATTCGTTTTTAAGAAATAACTTTTTATCTAATTAAAAATATATAAAAGTTGTTAGATGAAAACGAAAGAAAAGCATAACGCGCCCACCTACGGTCGCGCCGTCTAATAGTGTTTCCAAAAAAGAAAAGGAAAAGTTTTGTTTAATTAATTAATTGTTTTTATGAAACTGGATGTGGCATGGACCCGATACTGTCGTATAATTTTCAAAACCAGAATTGCAAAAAGTTACAATGTATCTAATTCCTTTCATAAAGTATTTCACGTTTTTTTTTTTATTTGTGGAATAGAACAAGTCAAAACTTATTCGACCAAATCAGAAGTAATTTCGCTGTAATTTACTAGGTAAAGACGACGACTAATCTGAAACACAAAAATATCCTGTTCCATGGGTAACGCCACGTGCGATTCGATTAAGAGTTCTCTTGAGAGAAGCTGTGAAAGACAAAAGAGATTAGGAAGAATATAACACAAGCTGTAGTTGAACATTTTACCTTACGTGTAAGACTTCTTATTTTGCCATGCTTTACACGAACATTATTGCTAAATTAAATATATTCATTGAGTGTTCAGTGGGTCGACAACTCTAGAAATGAGTAAATATTAAAACAAACTGTAAATACATAATTAAGACCAAAAATGTGAGACAACCCAATATGTATTATTTTACACACACATTTGTCAAAGTAATTTTTCATGACTCATCATATGCCGATTCCAGAATAGCTGGTACAATTTAATTTTGTTGCTTAGTTATTAATTAATCTGAAAAGAAATTTGAAAATTTAACATAATCATTTCCACATTATAAATACGCGATTCGCATATTGCCAAAAAGTAGGTATTATCAGAACATACTTTAATAATATCATTTTTGCGTATTTAAATTTCACAATCCTAGCAATTTTTTGTATTTATCATTTTGGGTAACAAAATTCGAAGTTCTGTTCCTGAATTATTATATGTAAAAATATTTTGTACACGATAAGGCAGTGGAAATCGTTCGCAGCTATTAACTTTAAAAGTAGTTAGGCAATACTTCTGTAAGTACTAAGGCACATCACATGTCAATTTGCACACTCTAATATATTGTATTTTAATTTATATAGGCTACTTTGCATTTATTATCTTAGCCTTTTTATCGTTTTGGCGACAAAGTAGCGATGTAACTATACAAATATTTATGAAAAGCGGCAAACACGCCCTCATAATTACAATTTCAGCCATGTCCTCGTTTCTTGAAAAATAAAGTGCTAAGCGAACACTGCGACGTACACTATCTAATGAAAATATCTGGATACCCACGTTAAACTGTCCTATTGATGCTCTTCTAATAAAACGCCCATTAGCGGATATTAATGCGGGGTGGGCCCTATTTGGCATTTATACAAGCTGTAATACTGCAGGCGAAACTGTCAATCAGATGGCGGCACTTCTCAGGGGGTTGAGTTGACGTGAAAACTGTGGCGCTCAGTTGTCGTTCCGGTTCATCCCAGATGTGTTCGACTGGCTTGACGTCAGGACTGTGGGCTGACCAGTCCATTTCCGGAGCCGTATTGTACACCAACTACAAAATTGACGTTACTACTACAAACGAATTTTCAAAATGTTTAAACATTTTTCTATGTTTTTCACTGAATCTTTACTACCTATTCATTAAAATAGAGCATTATTGGTACTTAGTACTCAAGGTGTGGCCCAATGAGAAGGAATGTTAGGCATGTCTGAATTCGTAACGGGAGGGGGTAATATATTCGTTTTTTTTGTTTCCACGGTGGGCTGGTCACAAATTTTAAAGCATTAAAATATTTATTTCATTGCACAAAATAACTCACTTTCACATAAACAAATTCATCTTTGACAACCTGTGTAACTTTAGGCTGTTCACCATTATCTAAGAAATTTTGAAAGGGTTACTTAGAATCTACTTTCCTGTCGTTATATATCCTTCCGCCAAGTGTAAAATTATCGTTGTCGTAGAGCAGTGTGATCCAACCCGCGGCCCGCGGGCCGCATGCAGCCCACCTATTCATTTTTGTTGGCATTTGCCCTTATTAATTAAAAAAAATATTTGTATTTAACATTTGGAAAAAAATCGCTTACCCTTCATACGTCTTTAAGTTTTAAAGTATTAGTACTTCAGGTTTTTTCAAAGTTTACGTCAGCAGCACCTTACAATTTTTATTTCCTCTATAACAGTCTTCAGTTCCCGAAAAGTCCGTCAGCAATAAGAACAGTTTTTTTACGAATACGTCCGGCGCGAGAAGCGGCCCCGCCTCCAGGCGACGGGTGGTCGCCAGTGATTGGCTGCCGATAGGCTCGCGATCGTTTGTTTGCTGAGGAGAATTTTCTGGAAGGTTTCGGTTTCCTTACAAAATAGAGCGCAGTGCAGTTAGAAGTGGTTTTGACGAGAGAGGTTGTTTGAGAGGAATTGTACGACGAGAAATTGTTGTCGTCGTTGTTACGAGAGCGGTACCTAAAATGGGGCAACTTAAGAAACAGCGTATTGAAGATGAGAAACGACAATTTCAGTCTAAGTGGCAGGAAAGTTACTTATTTGTTGAACATAATGGAAAACCACAGTGTGTTTTCTATTCTCAAGTCTTAGGTGTTTCGAAGGAGTATAACGTGAGTAGACACTTTACTAGCCTGCATAAATCAAAATACGATCAATACCAGGGAAGTGCCAGAAGTTGTGCATTTAATGATATGAAACTGAAACTAACTAGACAGAAGAATATATTTCAGCAACCATCAAACACTGCTGGTTTAAAGGCATCTTATGAGGTATGTTTAGAGCTAGCTAAAAGTAAAAAGTATTTTAGGGATGGTGAGCTCATTGAGAGAGGGGCTGTAAAAAATCGCATCTTCATTTTGAGATTATAAGATATCTAAAATTTTTGAAACAATTTCCTTGTCTTATAAGACAGTATGTAGAAGAGTTAATGATATGGGACGTGAAGTTTCAGGTTATCTCAAGGGAATTTTGGAAAAATGTGAATTTTACTCTCTAGCTCTAGATGCGAGAACAGATAAAGCTGATAACAGTTAGATCCTTATCTTTGTCAGAGCAATAAAAGAAGAATTTAAAATTCATGAAGAACTGTTGGAATTTAAATCATTAGAAGCCAGTAAAAAAGGTATTGACATATTTAACGCACTGGATGATGTCGTTTCTTAATATGGGGTTTTGTAAAGTTCTCTGGCATTGCAACAGATGGAGCTTAAGCAATGGTTGGTTATAAAACTGGGTTAGTAGGACTGTGTAGAGAAAAAGGCATGAATTTTCTGTTTTTTCACTGCAGTATTCACCAGGAGGCTCTCTGTGGAAAAACTATAAGGCTCAGTGAGACAATGAAAACTGTTGTAATACTGTAAATTTAATAAGGGGAGGCAATAAAGCCCATAGACACTGAGCATTTATTGCATTCCTGGACAATTTGGAAGCAGATTATGGTGACATTTCATTGCACTGTGAAATGCGTTGGCTAAGTGCTGGAAAATGCCTGCAACAGTTTTTTGGGTTGAGGAATGAAATTCTGGCTTTTCTCAGAAATGAAAACGCTGGGCATGAAAATCAAGAAAATCTGGAAGAAATCCTATTTTTAAATAACCTTACTTCTCTGACAGATTTAACATCCCATCTAAATGCTGTAAACCTGAAACTACAAGGCAGAAAACAAAATACCTCCCAGCTTTATTGACATATTGAGGGCTTCCGCAAAAAACGTTATGTAATGTAAATTGCACTGAAAGCAAATAATACAGAACACTTCCCATCTTGTCAGCAGTTGAAAGAAGAAAAAAGTGACACAAATTTTAGTATGTTTCATGAAATAGTAATAGATATCAAGAAAGAGTTCCAGTACAGGTTCCAAGATTTTGACTCCCTTAAACCAAAACCTGCCCTGTTCAACAACCCCATGTATATTGAAGATAGTGAGCTGCCCTGTGACCTTCAAATGGAAATTTGTGATCTTCAGGCAGACCCATTCTACCGGACTAAAAAAGTGTGATGTCCCTGAAAATTTCTGGAAACTGATTTAAAAAACGTTTTCCTAAACTGCTTAAATTCTCTCTGATAATTTTAGCGCTGTTTGGCAGTTCATATGTGTGGGAAAGTCATTTTTCTGCTGTCAAACAAATTATATCGAAAACGAGAAATCGAATTGAAAGTGCTTCACTGCAATCGATGCTGAGACTTTGCCGTACTGAACTTACAGTGGACATTGATAAACTTGCATCAAGAAAGTATTGCCAATTATCATATTAATTTATCGACTGAAAAATAAATTGGTATATTAAATTAGTATATTAAAATTCTTTTAATAAAAATTTTAATAAAAGTTTTTGCATAAAATATGTTATTCGTTTTCTTTCTGGAATGTCTCTGGCCCTCACATTCACATCCTAAAGTTTGATTGGCCTTCGGGTAACTAAAGGTTGGACCACACTGCCGTAGATCATCTCACATTACACATACGTCATCTAAGTAAATCTGTTGAACTTTTAGGAATGTAGATATGTTAGTTTCATTTAAAATCGTGCCCTTCTCTGACTACAGCGACACCCTGAATTTAAGGCCCATTAATTTAATTACTACGCTTTCAATAAAACGTAAAGACAAAGCGCTATTTTTATTATCTGAACGCCAACTTAACTAGGGGTATGCGTGTCAGTGTACAGTGTGGCACGTGTGTAGTTATAGACAGTGATTTTTTTCAAAGGTTAATTTTAAAAGTGCTCACATTACTGTGAACACCCTTTAAATGAATTCATGTGCACATAATCTAAGCCCAAAACATAGCCTCTTTCCGCGTATGAGTAATCAAAATGAAAATGTGATCGTGGACACAAATATTTTAGCTACGAGGCCTCCTTCCGTTCCTACGGCCCTGGTTGCAATCACGCGACATTGCTTAGAATTGTCCAAACGTTTGTACGTACTTTTCCTGTTGAACTGTTCTTATAATTAAATTTAATTCACTTGAGACTATCACTTACTCTTTTACAAGATAGTGACCTTGCTAGCGATTCCTGCAAAATAATTGGAACATAACACACACAAAACTAATAAAACGCAAATTGTACACCGAGTTAAGTAGGAAAGGAATGAAAAACATGTATACAAGTAGTACAAAAATTGATTTCTTTATTTGTTGTTTCAACGTAGAAACATGACGTATTTCGTGTAATGTACACGATAAGCGTGTTGTATATTTGAAATAGGATTGACTCTCACCCAAAATCTGTAGTAGTTTCGATTGTAACTTAGTTGTGATTGCCTCCGAGTCTGAGAGAGAAATCATTGGATTTACTTTTACAGCCACACGCATCTTCCTTTCATTCCTTCATGCCACTGCTGGTGTGCATATCCTTCTCCTTCTATGGCGATGATCTTGTGAAGTCACTGAAGCGTTAGCGATAGTCAACATGGATTTTTTCTGCTCCTCTCCTTTTTGGCAAAGGGACAAGGGTATGAAAATAATGACGGCAAAATGGGACACAGAAAGTTCTTGGCCTGTGTTACCTCGCCGTGTGGAAAGATAACATCGTCACAAATGTTCAGAGAAGCCAAATGGTAAAATAAATAATTTTCTGAACGCCATATTCTTAAAATCAACTCACGTTGTTACTTTCATTTAACGAAATACAATAATTCGCTTCACAATTCAAAATGTCAATTACACGAAACAACAACAAGTCAAACTCAAACATCTTTATGCAATGCTAAAGTTTTTCGTGTATTCACCACATTTGTTAGGTGCACATTTATGACCCCGAAACGGAAAATAGCTCCGTACATTCAAAATACAGAAACTCTCATCATATTACTGTAAAATAAAAAACATGGAAACGTGCTTTATGCTTTATATGAAATATTTGTACTACGTAGTATTGGATCATGTGTTATGCGTTTGGTAATTCGGGGTTCACCATATTTGAGTTTCGTGTTCAAATCGTGCTACAATACAAAACATTATTATTTTTATTATTCTTATTCACAGTAAAAGCCCTCATAACGGAAATCATTACTTTCCTGTCACTTAATAAAACAGAGATGCAGTAAAACTGCCTATCTAATTTAAAGAAAGGTTCCATGAATTTGGGGAAATTTCTTCTATATTTACTGTAAAGTTGGTTTATTAAAATAAATATATTGTCGGTGATAATAGAAAGATTTGTTGATATTTTTTACCAGTACGTTTCGGTAACTTTACAAAAATTCTTTTCCTGCATCTTTATTCACCCTAACATTTTCAAGATTGTACAAATATTAATAATTTATTTCTCTACCGCTCATGAATGTCGAAGTAAGTCAAGTTTTTAAGATAAATAATATATATGGACAAACAAAAATAATTTTTATTGCTTGCGTTTCTTGCATATTTGAGTATGTAAAATATTCAAAATTGTAGACTTTGTGCATGTAGTAATTAAATGGTAGTTCTCAAAGATACCAACAAATTGTCGAATTATTGGTTTACATCCGAATATTGTCATATATATATATATACAAACCCACGGGGGCTGATTCAGAAGTCGTGGCAACTATTGTTGATCTCCCGAAAATGATCGAACTCAGGAAATATACTATCTCTAGTTGAAAGTGTACTAGTACGTTTTAATGTGACACCACATGGGGTATGGATGCAGGAATTTCCGGCAAAGAACAAAGACAAACATGGCTGCTTGAAATCACCATTTAATTGATTTATTATCGTACACTCTGTATACACTCATTTGAATGGGTACGTACGTATACAAGCTGTTTGATATCCCTCAAATTAGTATTTCAGGTTGTCCACGGTTCGTTGCAAGCGATGAGACAGACGGGAAATACCATCGGCTGCATGAGATCTGTCAATGTGTGCTACATCTCGTCGAAAAGCTGTGACGATATCTTGTTTGTCGGTAAAACGCAATGACCTCTTCACTTTGGGAATAAGAAAGTAGCAACACGGACTCAGATCGGGTGAATAGGGAGAGTGTGGCAACACCTACCAACCCCAACGCCGTAAACAACGTATAACAACATGCTGCATGAGGTCTAGCATTGTCATATATGACTATAGCGTTTGCCAACAGTTCCGGACGTTTCTCTCGAACAGCACGACGAAGAAAGTACCGCATAAATTGCAGGTAGTACTCTGCATTTACAGTACAGTCCTCACGAACTGGACGACACACCAAAACAACTCGACTGTCACCTGCCGAAATGATTATCAGTTTTGTATGTGACAGGTTTTGTTGTACCTTGTGTCTCCGTGGTGATCCAGGATGACGCCATTAAATTGACTGTAGCTTCAATTTGGGTTCGTATACTCTTGCCCACCCCAGTAGCAAAAGTTTGCTGGGCCAGTGCTGATTTAACGTTTAGCTCTTTCGTTGGGCCAACGTTGACATATTAGGTTGGCCCAACGCGGAATCTATAAGAGTGATAAAGATGGTTAATTAAGTATTTCATTTAAAAGATATCCGCAAAAACATTGCAGAATAGTAACTCTTGAAAAAGTATGATGGTACAAAGTAAATTACTTCAATTTACTTTGAAATTGCATTAACGTAATGAGAAGAGTGTTGTAGGTTTCAAATGGTATCAAACCCGTGATACCAAGCCAGCTGCAACTGCATAAAGACTTTATTATTCAAGTTACAATAAGGCTTTTGGTTGCTCTTCTACTGCTCGTACCATCTAACATTTCCATGTGTACATATTACAATGGGAGAACATCGCAACAGTTTGTGAATGTATATTTTGATACTTCGTTTAGCTCAATAATTAAGAGTAAAGCATAATTATAAGTACTGTTGTTAACTTATTTACATAGTATTATATTTGCATCCACAGTTTAACAGTAACAAAGTTATTATTCTACGGTACCTGAAAGTTACAGATGTCTCTAAAGGAATTTTGTGTTTCCGCCACATTACAGGTCTTCTAGAACAGTTTATGTTAAGAATTATGTGACAAATGTTGAATATATATATTTTATTGTGATTTCCATTAGAGTTTAAACTTAACTATCGAGCATTACACTAAGCAGCAATCTAATATTTCAGTTATCATCATGACAAGAAGTCTGCACTCTAAGTCCGAATCAGTGATGTCAATCAGTGAAATAATATTCACTGAAAGTCAGTTGATAAACTAGAGTTGACCAGCGTATAAAGCAAATTAACTTTGAACAGTTGATTTAAAGCAGTGGATTTCTTGAGATGAACTGGAAATCACATATAAATGAGTGAAATTCAGCCACTATAATAATATGTTATCTGGTACTGATTATCAGTTGCTCAATTTTCACTATTTTCACTGATTTTGTTTCATTCTCACTGCTTCAAGTTTTGAGTGTACGATTATGTTACTCTTAATAAAATAAATGAACGAAAATATTGATTTATATTTAATGCAAAAAATACTGTCAACGTATTTCAAAATATTTACTACAGCGTCTTTGGTTAAATATTAATTGCATGACTGCTTAAGAAAATCTGTATGAAATACAGTGTTTCGAGAGAAGATTCTTAATGAAGGAAGATAAACGGCAACATTTCGAGTAATAAAATGTTCCTCAATAAATTAAAGAATATTAAATTATATTTGTGGTGTTTATTATTGATTTATAAACAAGAAGACACTACCTAAGGAAATGAACAATAGCCTTCCAAGTATTTTATTTAGCATTCCTTAAAAATTGAAATACTACATGGGTGCTTATATGCACTTAGATAGTCAAATGGGCCTAAATTCCCCATTACGTGAATTTATATTAAAACCATTTAACTGAAAATTAAGCCTTTTTAATTAAAAGTTTNGACACTTCCAAGTATTTTATTTAGCATTCCTTAAAAATTGAAATACTACATGGGTGCTTATATGCACTTAGATAGTCAAATGGGCCTAAATTCCCCATTACGTGAATTTATATTAAAACCATTTAACTGAAAATTAAGCCTGGTTAATTAAAAGTTTTATTTACATGCCTATTAATTTGTTATTGTATATTTTTTTAGCATGACAGAACACATAGTCTGATGTGGATTATTCTCACGAGCTTAAAAAACGTATAAAATTATAGCATTAAAATAATAACTTCTTAGTTTTTTATTTTGCTATCAGTTCTACCGAAGGCACTAAGAAATGCATGTGCTGGGATTTAGGAAATTTTGGATAGAAAGATGTGCACAGTCATGCAAGTCTACAGAATGTTCCAGGTTAAAGGAATACGTTGATTTTTTACCACTGAAAATAAAAATTTTTTAAAATCTTAAGAATAATCTGTTTCTAATTATAAAAACGTGCAAATGTTAATATTCCTCAGTAAATATCGTTTAATTATGTAGAATAGCAATGTTATCTGTAACTTGCAAATTGAAATTGCGTCTTCTTACGTCATACTTGAAGAGACCGGACGTTAGATACATATTTATGACGCACAGCGGTGCTTGTCGGGATATCGAATCGTCAATTAGTTAAGGAGGTTTTAGTTCTGATCACGTTCCTTGCCTGTGAAACTAGTAGTACGTGTGTGTCTATTGTATATGCGTAACAGTATAATCATACCTGCAACTAGTAAATTAGCTCTTTTATAAAAATATGAACCACGAAAAAGTTGACACTAATTTTACTCTTTGTCCAGTAGATTCATTCAAAAAAAAAAAAAAGACACAGGGCTCATCATATTCCGAGTGTAAAAACACATCTGGGGCCCCATTTTCTGCGTTGAGGGCATCTTCGAGGCAAGCAAGGAAGTCTTTTCGGCGGAAGCGAACAAAGGATTGCAATTCCCCCAGNAGTGTAAAAACACATCTGGGGCCCCATTTTCTGCGTTGTGGGCATCTTCGAGGCAAGCAAGGAAGTCTTTTCGGCGGAAGCGAACAAAGGATTGCAATTCCCCCCGGGCATGATAACGATAAGAACGAGCGAATCACGTGCTCTGGCAATCTGTAGCTGGTTGCGCGGAGAGAGGGCCTGAACAGATTGCTGCAGAAAGAAATTTGGTCTCCCCCCGAGGAAGCTAAACGAGGAAGGGAACATTCCGGCTTCGTGTTGAATATCGTCCAGCGATAAAATATTACGTGGCCCATCTTAATCTCATGGCCGTGAAGTTAGTAGTGTCTGCAAGATGTATGGCACAGCGATTCGAACAGTTAAATGATTTTATTTCCTTCAGGATTCACGACACGTTTTTTTTTAGCTTCACTAGTTAAATCTTGTGAAAACCAAGTAGTCTAAGAAAATGTATATTAACAGTGGGTATATTGTATATATTCTTCGAAATTACTCAAATAAATTTTTGAAAGAGAATATTTCCTGGCATTTATTGCATGATGTAGAGCTGCTGTGTTATTATTGTATTGGTCGTTATCTATATGATTACCAAGGATTAAGTATAAACGTATTTTTCAATAACCGCTTTTGTACCGAGTCGGTACTCAGAGAGTGGCGCTCTTAACAACATATCGGCTATTGTGCAAAATGTGCTTGAAGCATTAGTAGCCAACTTCTATTGTAAATGTATTTTGTTATTAGTCTTGCAAGGAAGAACATAATATAATTTGGGATGATTGACAGTTAACACCTCACCAGTAGTAATAAATAAATTTTATCGTATGTATTCACTGTTAAAACCTGCAGTTAAACGTATGGCAGTGTGTTGAACAGGTCAGTAAATGTATAAAATAAAAATTTATTTAATTCAGGTGCTACCACGACACTGATAAAAGTCCATATTTCTCCTTAAAACTTCGTTTACTGCTTACGTAAATAGTAAGTTCGAATAATTTAAGTGTGTTTGATAAAGGATAATAAATTTAATAGTTTTAATCTGCCACTAATTAATGTTTTTTTTTATTTATCGCATTAGAAACCCCAAACAACTTGTAAGAATACTTTACACAAATTTTCTATGACAATATTTTCTTAATGTCACTTCTTACGATTAAAAAACAGAAGGAGTTTGTTGTGGTTGTAATTACATGTTTAAAATTGCAGTACATTCCAAGGTAATTATCCTGTGTGTATTGATTACCACAGAAAGAAAAAGTTAAATATATCGGTTTCTTTCCAGAAGTGTATGTTACTCCTGAAACTTTACAAAAACGGAATTTTTAAATTGAAAAAGGTTTTATTATAAAACGTTTTTTTATATTTAATGTTTACTATGGCACTAATTATTACGAATCAGTCAAATTGTTTTGTGAAACCGCACAAATGGTAATAAAATTAATTTTGTGGTCAAGCGAATTACACGTAAAGTAACTGTAGCAGAAATTCTATCAAAATGACCTACCAAGAAGAAAAACACCGCTATTTAAACCATCGACTACTCAAAGATTTCCCGCCTCATTTGTTCTTAAATTTCTTATCGTCCTACGTTTAAATGAAGAAAACAATCAATTTAAATAGAAAGAAAATTTGATAGAAGGGAGAATATATATACAGTTAATGTCACGAGCGTTAGCCTCCCCTTGCAACAAAATAATATTTAAAGGCCACTTAAAAAGTAACGTTCTTTTGCATTCTTGCCAGTATGCGCGAGTAAAAATGTTTGTGCCTTCAAGAATGCATATTTGCGGTTATATACGAAAAATATAGGATAAATAATTGTTAATAATGAAATATTATTTAGTTTTGATTAAATTTACAAATGAAATACAGCGATGGATGATTACATTTCTGTGTGATGCCCCAATGACGAATGTGACAATGCACTGTAGAAATTTTTCGAGTAAGCTCCCTAATCTGTAATTGAAGTTTTTAATTAACGCATAGTATATAAAAGTTTACGTGTATCACGCTGCAAATACACAAATTCTTCAATAGACAATTAAGAACTTCACTATAAATTGGACCTATTTCTGGACAGGGGCCGCGGTGGCTGAGCGGTTAGCACGATCGCCACACACCAAGGTGAACCGGGTTCAATCCCTGGCCGGGGCACTCCC
>NQII01018284.1:0-12380 GCA_002778355.1 Clitarchus hookeri
ATGTTGCATAAAACGAAGCCATCTGGTGGCGAAACGGAGTTCGCCGGGTTTGCTAGTATATATATATATATATTTCATCGAAATTGCATGGTTAGGAGAAGAAATACCCTCATTGGCCTATGCACTCCTCAGATAATAAATGGTAAAATAAAAAAAGAATGTGTGTCTAGCGAACGTATATATAACGCAACACGAGGCTCGTACGCCTGAGCAATAATAATTTCAGAAATAAATTACTGTATTAAAAAATTTGCATTAAAGGTGGCAACCTACAACGAATTGGGGTATACACAAAACACACCTCGCGCGTGCCCAATGCAATAATAACAGAAATTAATTACCAAAATTATCGTAATATATGGCAATCTATGGTGAAATGGAGTATACACAGGCAACACAGCGTGCACGCCGCCATGGGGTGAAACAGAGTATACACTACCTACTGTCATGTACAGATCACTTGCTCTCATACTTGACAGTTCGTATGGCTACGATCGTGCTTATGGCTCCCGGACTTGGGACCAGGGCTGTATATCACACCAGCAAACACCATCGGGATTATTCGTTATGTATACATGTGAGCATATCTGCATAACGAAAAACCTCAGTGCCATCGTAAGCACAGTGTACTGGTGGTTTACAAGTCCCTGGAAAGGAAATCTTACACCTAAAAAAATTCAAAGCGAACAAAGAACACAAACAATGATGACAGTAACAGAGGAATAGTACAGTAGAGGTAGATGATGAGAAAAAAGGGGGAACAGCACTGAAAAAATAGTAAATGTAAGTACGATTCGACCACCTTTATTATGGCTATACAATATAAGAATAAATCTGGCATGTGCTACAGCATGCCACCATTCAACAGTGCCATCAACAGCAACGCCCCTGGCAAGTTGAATATGGCTGTGGCATGTACTACAGAATGTCACTGAAAAAAAAACACATAAAAAGACCAAACATCACAAACACATATCATTATTTGTGGGAGATGGGAATGGAAGTACTTCAGATTCGACAAATCCTGGAGCGAGGAACTGCCTATAATATGCATCCTGACTCCATTCGCTTTTCCAGGAACAGACACATATATGATGATACATGCCTGCCCCAGAGGTACATGTACAGAACATCAACCACAGTAACCATAAGGAACAAAAGTGGGCGTGGAAGCAATTCCATGCTAGTAATAAATACTCAAAATTCAATCAACATATCTATATGGTAAAGAATCTATTCCATCATACAGTATGCATCTCTTATCATACTTCCAGTCAGAGCCAACATAACAATTCATTCTATCTACATAACATGTTAGTGAGAACGAATGGTATGTACAGTGACTCACATTATGTACATTTGGTGCAGGACACGCTTAATATCTTCAAAGAGAATCTTGTTTTTACTATGCATTTCTGCACTCCCCTGGCCCTCTTAACTATTTTGCCCGTATACTTTTAGCTACACAATTTCGCCCGAAGCCCAACAAATTCTGTTATATTGGCTCCTCCACACTCGTCCTTAAACTTCCCCTACACTTTAGCGTTAGTTAGGGAGCAACAGGGATGATCCACAGGATAGCAGTACATGTCGGATTCAGTGCGGAATGCATGAACAGTAGCTATGTCACGGTATAAATCGTCAGTACGGAAAGCTATTTGTATCTGTATATACCAAGTGGCATCGATCACCATATCGTCGTCTCACCAAGTCGTAGTGTAAGCGATACATGACTGTTTTGAAGAGTTCGGGATGGAGAACCCAGAATATATAAAACAGTCTCTTTTTCTTGTCGTATCAGGGCAGGTTTCTCATTTTAAATGGATCTGCCCTTGTACACTGGTTTCGCTACGAGTTTACTCAGCTTCAACTCATTGCATACCAGTTCCATCCTTTGTCGCATCCTTTTGTTCTCCATTGGCTTGCCAAACACAGAGTTGTTAGAAAGTTTGAATAAATCACGCTCGTAATAGGTGTTGGAAGCTTTCCTTTTTTCCATATTCAGATCGATGTAGGCTTTCAACCACGACGACTGCATGAATTCGAGGACACTATGAATCTTCGTCACTTGGAGGTCGTGGGATCATACTTGCTTCAGAGTCCTGTAAAGTACGATGTAATGTTCCTTATCATTGAGCGTAGTAATTATCTTTATCTGCTTCGGGCCTGGGGGATACTGGTTCAAGGGGAGAAAGGTCAGATCCTTGTGGTCGTGATGAAGGGCTACAGGATACACAATATCAAACTCTAAGATATAGCCGACATCACCATCATCAGGTACGGGCATGATGGCGGTGTTAGCTTCACTCCACCTGAAATTATATAGTGGCAATGGCAGACTCATCGCTCACACGTAGAAGTTGTTTGCATAGATGTATTACAGGTATGTGTCAAGCTTGCTGGCATCGTGTTCGCCTTCCATGTACCTGTTTTTGGCAGCACAGTATCGCAGATGCACTACGAAACACCACCCCTGATGGCTGAATCAAGGAACAGGTAAATTCCATAGTCCCCGGCAGCTTGAGTTCCACCTTTAACATACGCAGAATGGCATCGAAAGAGAACTCTGGGAGGTTCACATAGCAGACACAGTCAAACTAATACATTTCGAAACACAGGTGCCGGAAATTCTCGAAGATCTCAGCTAAATGGAGGATGTCTACCTTTTAATATATGCATCTGTACAATTCGAGTGCCTGGCAGTGCAATTTGTCCCATATCGCTTGTGCATGGGCATAGTCATCATTAGAGATACTGCTACCAATGCGGTGGTTGTAAAATAACTGTTGAGATGGTAGCTGTGGCTCTTCCATTGTAGCAAAATCGGTTATGATGTCGTATGGATACACCCCCTTACATATAACCAATGGGACCTAATACGGACTGAAAAATTTCTTCGTAATTGTAAACTTGTCTGCAGGAAGTTTCTGAGCCAATGAAGCAAGACATGCAGCCATGAAGCGATATATATCGACGCAATGAATGGAAAATCGGTCACCTAACTGTTTCGAAAACATAATCATTTTCTCTTTGCTATGTGGGATAATGAAGATGTCCTGCGTATCGTTTGCCAGCTCTTTAAGAATTATATTCTCATCGTAGGAGAGATTATGAAAAAATACGACCAGCTTCTTTGGTCGGCGACGTAGAATATTGCACGTATTACATGCTGGTCTAATGTATTGTCCTGTAAAATTACCATGGCCTCTGAATTTGTCATTTGACTGTGTAAATGTAGTACCGCAATACAAGCAGTCTATTGCCTGGTAGTACATTGCTTGCTGGGTTCGGTTGGCAGTGAGGCAGTCAGGTGTGCTGGTATCCGATCATTATCTACATGTACATACAGGTAGTAGCTATAAGTCTCATGCAGCTGGTATGCAGATTGAGTAAAGTCTCGAAATCTGCATATAACACAATGGGTAACTTGTCTACATTGTGGTAGTTTTTATATTTCAGGATGCTTGTTCTTCCATCCGGCGAAGTCTTGGGCATTTCCACACATTCTACCGCATGTGAGTTGCAGTACTGTTTATACTGTTAAAGACACTGCAGACCTATCAGACCCGATACTCGTGGTTGATCATCATAGTATGTGAAGAAGCTCTTGCAAATAGGAATACTATCATTGTGCGCACTAACCTGGGAATGGACGAGACAGCACAAGTTCGTAACATATGTTTAGTGGTTGTTCACATCATCAGTCACAAGCAACAGGTAGAAATGCTGAGTCTGTTCCACTCTGGCTACATGTACCGGCATGACTTTCAGTCCCTCGTCCAAGGCGTGAACATTGACAGACATGCTGGAGTTGCTTCTTTCAAATGTACCTATCAGTTTCAGTGACGTTGGGAAGATGAAACCATCAAAATTAATTTTCTCCTCCAGTTCGCGGTAGCGATTGTTCATGGAAGTACGCATCCATCCACTTCCTATCCCCTGGTACTCTTCAGCCACCCGACAAATCTTACATATGTTGAAGACGACAGTTTCATCAACATCAGAGGTATTAAATAATGGTGTATTCTTTGACTTGAAGACCCTCTGGTCCAATTCTTCATCGTGAGGCACGGGCTTCCCATAACCAAAATCCAGCCAAAGATTGAATTTTATTGAACCATGAGCATTGACTTCTGTGACTAACTGGTCAATGAGATTTTGCAGCACGGAGTCCAAATAAGTAGATACATATTTTGTAGTTTCATTAGTATTCACAGCAACATAAGTCCTTCAGTTGCCTCTGAAGGCCCTTGCTTCTTCCACAAACCCATTGTTTTTTATTTCCCCGGTGCCAGCAACTATATGTGTGGCGACAAGTGTGTTGTGAGTGGTCCTGTGGTGCATTGCACGGCCCAGCTGCGAGGCAGGTGCCATAGCCACGCAAGCTCGTTATGCTGGCGGTGGGGTGGTGGTGCCATTACACTTGGTACTGTGGACTCAGAGTTTATTTGCTTTCGTAAACTGCCTCCTACTCTTTTCGCATACCAAAAACACACAATCAAAGTTCCCCCAGCATCTGAGCTCATGTCTTCGTGCATCTCCAGTGTGGTTGAAATTATAATTGCAGAACATGCAGCGGGTCGAAGCGTTTTGCCTGTTTAGACCTGTGCAGCTTGTAAAGCGTCTGGTGAATTCGTCAGCACGAGAAAATGCCTTCCCATACCTATCGCACATATACTGTGCACTCCTGAAGGTGTTAAGCCGACAGTTATGCTCATGGCGCAAATCATCCGCCCGATCAGCAAATGCACAATCCCTGAAAAAATACTTTAGTGCAGGTGGCCGCATAGCAGGTGCGTTAGGTAATGAGGATGAAGACAATGACTGCGAATATGATGATTGTGATCATGCAAAATAAGGGAAAGACTGAAAGGAGGAATGGCCTGAATCAATCTTGACTGTCGACACAAGAAAGAAAACCATTTGATGACAAAGGGCGTCTCGACTGGACGGTCTGGCAGAACACCCAAAGGGCTGCTTGACACCGGGCGACCACGAGGAAACCGGCAGAAAATGCATTACCCTAAACTAGCCTGAATGAAAATGGCTTTTCCATACCTCACAACTAGTCAAACCTATCAACATAAATCATGTTCCCACGATACGACCCATAAGAACGAGCCATAACGATTGAGTACGCACATAGTATAGGAGATGTAATAAAATTACATAACACCCATTCTACATGAATTGTAGTAGCATGTTAAGCGGTCACAAAGAATGCATCATCGCATGGCTTACCTCAGTGTACTCCCATCTCCCTGCATCATTACATTCCATCGTACCCGCATCCCCACCTCACCCCCGTACAGCAGGTAGGGGCGACATGATGCTAACTGCTCGCATTCAATCGACATACGAAGGTATGGAGTACAATGATGTAGTATTAATACCAGCTACAGAAGCCTCTGTTCAGACTGACTCAGATTCTAATTTTGAAAAAAAAATATTATAAAATATTTTATTGTAGGTGTATTTTTTTGTAGACAGAAATTATAGAAAATATTATCAGGCTGCCAACTTTTAAAGACGGTATTGGTTCATAAATGTGGTCTTTGAAAAGTGTGAAAGTCAGCATCACAAACAGTCCGCATGTCGCAGTTACCGTAACCGTCAGACATGGCTATGGCCGCAGCAGCAGTGGTGCAGATCGCCTCGAGGTCATTGCAATATCTGCGGACGACTCCGAGACGTCTCCACTGCATCAGCAGCGACAAAGCAGAATTGGCGACGTCCGCGGGACCATCGTCTTCGCGGCCGTCTTACGCCTTGGTGTTGATGATGACGTCACAGGCGTGGAGACGACGGTTGGCAGCTGGGTAGCACCATCTTCGACAGGGGGCGCAGTTGCTGCTGCCAGTTGTGGCACCATGTCTTGGGTTAGGGCAGGGTCCGTTGCAGCTGCCACATAGCCGATAAAGTGAATGCCACTGCGTCATGCAGGTATGAGGTGGCAAGGATCTAATTCTTCATGTAGGGCAGTGGCGTGTTCTCCCACATGTAGAACATGGTACACTTGCTATACAAAGTACACCCGATCAGTTGCTGACCGGGTTCGTACGATGCAGGTTCATGTGCCGACAGACAGTGCACGACACTATCACAGTCTGCTGTGTGTGTCTACTACATGTCGCCGGTCTTGTATGTGCACATCACACTACTGTGACTCGGGGTCATGTTGGTATAGTAGGTATGTTTTGGGTGGATAGTTGCCATCCTTTATGCCAGACTCCTACTACTGCCGACGGACTGGATATGAGGCTCTTTTATATTTTACCAATGTGTGTGTGGTGATGGGGGTGTGATTTCAATGCTTTGTAAGAACCTTGACCAATAGTCCCAGAATGTGTGCAACACATAGCCTCCTTACACCGGCACTGGCTGCAACATGTCAGTTTTCCCTTGAACATCGTGCTGTCTGTGTCCATATTTGTGGCTTCGACATCCATGATATACTGCCCACAGACATGTAAGTTAATTAATCTATATATTTATATACACAGAAGAAATTGGTCGTACAGGGTAGGATCCATTTGCTTCCACAGTCTTCCATCATAGTGGTATGTATGTGTCCTGTACACTCTTTGGTCCACCGGCAGATTGCTCCATTGTCTAAGTCGCGTATGATGAAGTCCACTTTCTTGTTCTCGTGATGGAGTTTGTTAACATCTTCAAATTCTGCTTGTACTAAAAGAATGTGTCCACCTGCAGGTAACTGACTGTTTGGTCGAAGATTGGCGATGGCACACCTATCGTAATTGTAGCATGGTAGAATCTGGCTGTGTAAATTATCCCTTGTGTCATGATATCCCCACATATGATTTTCACAATCACATACCTACTTTTGCTCGTGTTCCAACTCTGGTTTAAATAACAGCCATTTTCACCCGACAAAATACCGATCAAACCAGTTCACATTTTCTGGCCGGAACTGTGCACATTCGCATTTGTAGACAGTATTGTTCATATTAATAGTGGTTGTCTATTGAATGCTGCACCGCAGGTGATTTCTGGTCAGATGTAATGCTTGTTGCTTCTTATATGGCCATAATGACTTGCTCACGTTACTGTAGCCAAGTTAACTTCTTGCATTAGTGGAGAAAATATTATCTTTCATGTAACCTTTCCATGCTTCATGATGGTTGTGTTATGTCCACCTGCACACATCTCAGTCAAATGGTTAATTACGCCACTGTTGGGATAGTACAGCTCAAATGCAAATGATTGTGTAACCCTCACCTGATATATATTCTCTTCATTTGCATAAACTACAGCTTTCCACTTCCTCAAGCAGTCCAGCAGATTTGAAGTGAACATGGTGGTACACAGTTGTAAAATCGCCATACTTGGTCGTGTCTAGCGGGTTGATAGCAGTGTAAATGTTTGACTTGTATGTGTGTGTGGAAAGCTAGAGTTCTAAAGAGACGAGTTGTTACTTCGTAGATACACACACATTAAAAAAATTCCAGCATGTGCATTGTCTTGCTGTTACAAATAGGCTTGATGCCACCATATACTATGTGCACCATAGTCTTGTTAATCAGTTTCATGTTAGTCTCCGAGATCAGTTGAACGTAGCATGTAGGTAAACATATCCGAAACTCCGCATTTAACATACATGTGATGCACTGGCTGTAAGATGTACCGGCCAGCCGGAAATCCAACGCAGTGTACTGCTTCCGAATCATCAAGTCCATCAGTAGCCTATACTGCGTGTTACTGTTTAGCTTCACTATAAGCACATCAATGGTGGTAGCTATTACTCTGGTTTAAGGAAGCAAGGGGGAGAGCAAGCATGCATTTGAGGCAGTCACGAGTAGTATTGATGTTTAACCTCAGTGCTGGGTCAGTATTTATATTATATGCTGTTAGAAGAAACACAATAACTATTGCCCTCCACCACAGTCGTGGTACGTACCATCATCATCGCACTCCATAGTCCACATCCTAAGCAGCAGTGCATTCATGCACAGACATGAGCTGCCTAGCCTGCACACATCACAGATGTGTTTGGTTTTCGTGTACCGAGTCTTCGATGCTCTTAATGATGGAAAGTAATACTCTGGCTGTAGATCACATAGTTTTCCGCTCATACCACAATAAATGCTCAGTCATCTCTACTGCTCCTGACCGGCCACTAAAACCACACCGTCTGCCTCCACAATCAACATACTGCTGAGTATGTCATGTATTTTAACGTATTATTTCATACCACCATCCTAATTGAGATCATGATAGTGTTTCTCCAGCCACATATTCGTCACCTTATTATTCCTATCAAGTGCCCTCCATGGAAACAGAGGTAGGAATGAACATGTCCCTATTTGCCATCTACATACACTTTGCAGATGTGCTTAATAATAAGCCCACATGGTGACATGCAGCCCTGAATTTTCGCGAACATTGTTACGGTTGGATGATGAATAGACTATAGGTGCTAATTATGTTAGTATTTAAACTACTATGTCACACACATTGTACGTGACCAGTCAATCATGGATTATTAAGGTGTAGGCTTGGCTGTAGGCTGGAAAATGCTGCGAGGTAGTCGACTATGCCTGACTTCATCCTATCATCCTGTTTGCTCACATTAAACAACATCAGGAGGGCAATGATCATAAATTCACCAGTTTCTAGCATTGGTGACTTTGTTTGCCCACAGCATTATCTCTGAATGTCAGCATACATTTTATACGGTACCATATGCATCTAACATTTGTGAAATCTATGTTTTAATCTCCATATGGGCAACAATCAGATTTGAGGAATACTTTAACGTTCATTATGTTCGCATGATCGAATTTCGAGACATCTGTATTAACAGCATTCTGTTTCCACATCTGGAAAGCAATTATTATTTAGCAAGGTTTCTCACATGTGAAACTCGTTTTGACATTCAAATGTATGCTCTTGGAGCTCAGTACACTCGGGTTCGTTTTTATTTCCATGTACGAAAAACAATATCTACATTCCTGCCTTTCTCTTCATAATTCAAGAATTGCACACATTCCGACATTTTTACCTGGACATGTGGAAGCAACCATTCGATGAATCGTATCAACAGTGATTTGGCTTCCAGTGCAGCAGCAGTATCCAGGATCGTGTTCGTTTGTATGTTGGTTAAGAGAATAACTAGCTCATGCTTAGAATTAATAATTACATGCAGGCAGTCTTCAGCGAACCCTGACAGCATGGCTAGTGGGAGAATACATACTGCAAATTTTCCATTACCGTAGACAGAAAACTTAAAGCCCCCTTCGCTCCCCCAGCCCGCCATTTTAGCCACCGGCAGTTGGTTGTGCGCCAATGAGGGAAAATTCTTTATGATAGCTGTAATTCCAAGCATCGCATCAACTTTACATCCATTAAACTCGCATGCGATTCTTCTTATCATGTGCAGTAAACTGTTTTCGAAGATTTTTGTTTACACAGGTACAGCGATGCCAGCCTTTGTAATCGTGCACCGGAACCTCGAATATAAATTACATGGCACAGTGTACAAATCTTGGTTTTGTACCGGGATTTGCACCTCGGACAAGGGTACATATTGACCTGGCAGATAGGGAATGCATGTGTGAATTTCAGCATTGGTGATTGTGTCTTCGAAGCCCCTCTGGCTCTGCTTCATTTCATATTTCCATGTCCACATTTGTTGACCGTCAGTCCCAATGCTCTAACGAAACGTACAGTTTAAGATGATAGCGCGCAGGGCTATTGTCTTGTACTGACTTCCACTTTGGTACAGTAAGCTGCTTTTATTACCTAATTACTCGCTCACTTAAATTCCAGACAAATAATTGTGTAAATATAGATGCACTGTTATTTCTTCACCTCGAAAATTAATCAAACTACTTTCTTGGTCTATTATAGAGACGACCACTTCCTGTACACTCTCCATCACGACCAGAATGTAAATATGCATCTTCAGTACATCCACCAACTTAAAGCCTGGAGGTACCATCGCGAAATATTCGTGCAGTATTTGGCTGATCTTACCATCGAGGTGAGACCTGGTAACTAAATTACAGTTTATTCTTATAATGCCAAATGTGAAAATGTTTACTGGCAGGGTATGTTAATGCATTTTCTTTGTTTCGTACTTCGGGTTCGCGAATCCGAGCATTGCAGCGAGTGTGTCACTTCCCATTAAGTCTATCTTTGCAGCACAATACATCTTGCTGTGTAGGATATTAGTGTTAACTAGTAGAACTAACATCACTTCTGACTCTAAAGTGTGCTTAATGTACTCGCCTATATCTTCAATCTCATCCGAACTTGTGTGCACATCACCTCGACTCTCTCATCATCCTCATTTACATAACGAAACATACAATTACGGTCATCTATGTTCAGTACAGAGACATATTATTAAAAATCTATGAGCGCAAAGAACCCTGCCCCAGTCAGGTTCAGTGTAGGAAAGTGCAAAGAGCGCAATTCCGTGCTTTTGCCTGACACAGTCAGGGTTATGGACATGACTGATGCTTACAAGTAGTACTTCCCAATAAAGTATAGTTTTTGTTTGTATATCTACATTGAAAGTAAGCACAGGCATAAATGGCTGCATTTCCAATATCACAGCAATTGCTCTGCTTTGTAGTTGTTATATAATATCCCAACTCTCAAATATGCTTTCTGTTATGGTGGTGCCCTTAAATTACGATAGCTGTCAAAGTATTTTACCTTATCCCCACACTTTTTATACATCATGCAATGAGTTCCTGGCCCATAGCTAGTATCTAGGTTTACTAAACTGCACTCAATTCGTCTCGGACTGTGTGGTATGCGGTTGTGTATGAACCCAACTAGGAAATAGGATTTTTTAAATTTACAAAAAAACTTTTGTACGTCTGTGTTTGTGAGTGGGTGACTGAGCAGTAACCTTAAGACCATTCCTTTAATTTGGTCCTCCATTTCCTCTTTCCCCCACCCCCTCCTACATGGTACGGATGAACATACATGTCACCACCATTTTTTTTGTCTCTAGCATGAATCTCCATATGCCAACTGTGTCGAATAGCTTGGGTAAAGTGCTTATTTTCTTCCTTGGCCATGTTCACCGCATATGCTATACCACTTGTGCCTCCGATAAGACTGCCAAGGATGCCGAGTGTTGGCAGGATGAAGGGCAAGATGCCTCCTCGCTTCCCTTCTACTTATTTGCAAAGTTTCCTCTGTATCTTCCCAGTTTTATCTTCCTTCCATACTTCAACCCATTCCCCTATCGACTTTAGTTTTCATAATCTTGGACACACCCCAGGCAGCATAATGTTCACCGAGTTTGGACATGGCCAACCTAACTTCTGACTTGGCTTTTTCTGCGAGAACAGTGTTGTCAGTGTGCCTGTCTTCCAAATTTTTACTGGTCAAGTAGGCGATGTCATGTTCCTTGCATGCCTCGTCCAACGAATTGACTGGAATATCACCACACTTCAATCGCCATGTCAGTTGCATACCAGGTCTGCAGTATTAGCAGACTGGAATGTGTGCCTCTAAAGGAAGGTTATTGATCACATATTCACCAGTCCATGTATCCTTTTGGTCTTTCTCTCACAGCACATTTCGACATACTAAAACAACTTGGCCATTGTATCTTCTTTATATATTTGTTTCCCAGCATGTGGCCATCCACATCTTCTGACTTCGAACTTGGCCATCGACATGGCCTGACCTCGGGCGCAAGGGATGGCTACCTCACCAGATCTCGAACATGGTCCTGTTGTTATAAGTACCAGTGGTTTTCATGTTCATGTAACAGTCCAATGCAGATCATGCCATGTGACAACAATGCATCCTGTTCACAGTACCACAGATGACGAAACTATCTCCCACGAATCACGTCATGGGAAGCTGCTGCTAAACATGGTGCAAGGTATCATAGTGGGACAAAGCAACTGTGGAAAGATATGCATGTTTCTGAGCTTGTTGGTGGAACCCAACGGTTTTCGGTTCGAGAACATTTACCTATCTCTAAATCGTTACAACAGCCAAAGTACCTATGGCTAGCACAAATACATCAAGCTTTATATTGCATACATTAATTTCCATTTAGCAACATTGAAGAAGTTGTGTCGCCAAGGGATACTTTGGCAAACTCTGTGTTTGTTTTCGACGATGTGGCATGTGAGAAGCAGTCGACCATGCCACAGTATTTTAGCATGAGCCATCATGTAGTTGTAGATTTGAATTACCTGTGGCAAACTTATTCGCATATGCCTAAGCAACTCCTGCATGACATTGCTTATTTCCTCAAACCATTCCACATGGGTGACCTGAAGTTATGACTTGTTTACTCCGATCATGTAAATACAGATATGCCATTTGATCGGCTTAAAAATATGTGCTCAAGGTGCTGACGAAAACCGTATGATTACTTTGTG
>NQII01018285.1:0-12986 GCA_002778355.1 Clitarchus hookeri
CTCTCAAGACCAAGATGTTAAAAGTTGCCCAAATCTCTCCGCTCCACTCCACTCCACCCTCAATTTCTCTCTAATATAACCTCAACCGTAAGGACAGGGAAATCTCACGAGATGAATGAGGTGTTGGCCGGTTTTCCACAGTCCTTAATACACTAAAACCACATAGTTGATAAGTACACAGAGGCGAAATGACGTGGCGATTCCTTTAATATGGGCGTGCCCATTCTATCATTGGTTGCGCAAGGCTCTAGAAATGCGCGTTGTGTATAACTGGCTACTTTATGATACGAAATGTTCCTTTTTGATTGGGTTGTAGGCTGGCGAGTAGGTTACCATGCCCTTATTGACGAACGGTGAACAATGAGTTGAATACTACCACCATGGTGCCAAAAATCGAAAAATCGAATATTCCTATTTTATATGAAACTAACGTGACACGTGATTATAGAATTTTTAATTTCCGTGGATTGATAAGCTCACGGCGTTTAAGAGAAGCTAAGAGCTCTTAATGATTATAGCCACACTATGAATCTTCGACCGTATTTGTGACATAAACTTGCCAATTTTGCTGTTCTCAGTGCTTACATTAATATTTTCTTTGGTATGCTCAAAAACTATATTGAATTCAAAATCAAACCTTTTTTAAACGTCAAGTATTAATAATAAAAAATCAAAAATTTCTTTAAAAAATACAATTTTGACCCACATTGTTTATAAAGGAAGTAGTACAATTAGAGACTTATCGACGCATACCGAGTTTTTCAGCTTATATTGCAGAGAACACATAAGAAAACCAAGGGGTATAAAGAATGATTGAATCAACTTGTTACTTATTTGTTTTCCTACGAACTTTGCATTTTAACTTGACCGATGTACAAAAAAAACCCCCATCAATTTTACACACGGTTAAAGATACTCAGAAAGTATACACTGAGTGGCCAAATTATTATGACCACCCCCTCAATACAATGTTGGATTACCTTTTGCCCTCAATACTGCACGGATTTGTCTTGGCATGGACTCTATGAGATGTTGGTAGGTGGTATGAGGAATTTGAGACCATATCCGATGAACTGCACTTTCCAATTCCTTAAGATTTGATGGTACTGGATCCAGCTGCCTGATGCCCTGTGCTATCTCATCCCACATATTATCAATTGGATTGAGATCTGGTGATTGTGCAGGCCAACTAAGCAAGGTAAAGTCTCTGTCATGCTCTTCGAACCATCTGCGGACAATGCCAGCTTTATGACAGGGAGCATTGTCCTGCTGGAAGTATCCATCCCCAGCAGGGTACACCATTAACATACCAGGATGTGCTTGATCTGCGATAACACTTAAATACCCTTGGGCATTCAGACGTTGTTCCACAGGAATAAAAGGACCCATACAATGCCACGAAAACATCCCCCAAACCATAATATTGCCTCTACCAGCTTGAAGTGTTGTGGCAATGCAGTTGGGGTTCATGCTTTCGTGCTATTTTCTCCACATTCGCACCCTGACATCTGCATGGTGTAATTGAAAACGCAATTCATCGGACCACATGACCCTTTTCCAATCATCTACCGTCCAATCCTTGTGATACTTTGTGAACTGGAGACGTCTGCTCTTGTTCAAGGCAGACAGTAGAGGCATTCGAACAGGTCATCGGCTTCCATAGCCTATACGGTGTAATGTGCGGCGAACAGTTCGTTCAGAGACCTTCGCAGTTGCTCCTTGATTAAGATTCCACACAATTTGACGTACTGTTGCTCTTCTGTTGGACTGGGCAAATCTGGCAAGTCTCCTTTCAGATCGAGCATTTAGTAAGTAGCATGTGACGACCACAAGCCTAATGTTGAGACCCGGTTTTCTGCTTGATAGTCCACTCTCTGTAAACATTAATGACCACTGCTCTCGAACACTTCACAAGTGCAGCCGTTTTGTTGATACTGGTTCCAACGCTTCGAGCGCCTACAATCATCCCGCGTTCAAACGCAGTTAAATCACATTTTTTACCCATTTGTTCGCAAGAAACACAGTGCAATTGATGCTTCACTTGTCCTGCATTCCCATTTTATAGCTACCTCGCCTTCTAGCGGCAAAAACGTGAAGTTATGGCCAATCTACGTATAAGTGTCAGTGGTCATAATAATTTGGCCACTCAGTGCATACTACGTTCAGTTTTGTGAATTGGCTATTCAGACGCAAACTTCTACTTACACCAGAAATATTAAATAAAAAGTATGTTTTTAAGTCTTGCATAGACTCAGTAAACATTGTAGTAAAGCATATATATTTTCAACCTAAATGCGAGACACTTTGACAAAATTTCTACATATTTGCAGTTTGCTGGTTATAACGGCGAGTGGTGCCTGGTTAAAATGTACGGCGAAAATCACGAGCAGCCTCATTTTCCAAAATGGCGGAACGATAAAGAAGAGACGCTGCAGTTCGACAATCACACCATCCCAAGGGCAACGGCCTTCTTTTTGCAATAGTCCCAAGGTACTATGGACGGATAACTGCATTTGGAGGTCGTGGACAAGGGCCGNTCCCAAGGGCAACGGCCTTCTTTTTGCAATAGTCCCAAGGTACTATGGACGGATAACTGCATTTGGAGGTCGTGGACAAGGGCCGGTGTCCGCCCGGCGAGTAGCAGTCCTGGCAGAAGGGGATGCGGGGTTTGCCTTACATCGGGAGTTCTCTAGTCTATTCGACGTTTCTTCACACTTTTTAAAACAAACCTTTAAACAATCACCCCATTGGTGACGTGTGTGTTTGTTTCCTCGTATGCATTTTATACTNACTTTTTAAAACAAACCTTTAAACAATCACCCCATTGGTGACGTGTGTGTTTGTTTCCTCGTATGCATTTTATACTTGTTTAAAAATTTGAGTAACTAATTTTTTATTAAATTGGACTTTTTCGCAAAATTAATTTATGAATCATAACACTTTATTTTTATTAAATATGAATACAAACATGGAGAAAATATGTGCGTTGGAAATGCGTAGTGAGAAGTAGTTCTTATCACTACTCTGAGTGCGCACGAATCNAACATGGAGAAAATATGTGCGTTGGAAATGCGTAGTGAGAAGTAGTTCTTATCACTACTCTGAGTGCGCACGAATCCGGCGCGTTGTTCCTTTGGTGAACTTTTTTAGCTTCGGTTAAGCTTTGTTTGCATGAGGCAGATGAATAGTTTAGAAGTGGAACTTTAGCAGGGCTCCAGAAAAGTTGGAAGTAACAGTGAATGGACTATAAGTTGTGAGACACAAGAAGTCGAGGTCAGTCAGTGAGCCGAGGACCTATTCACGACTATGCAAGTGTTAACTAGGGCTGTTCGATATATCGATAATTATAGATAAAATAATAACTTATCGATCTATATGTAACTTTGAAAAATATCTGCATATTTTTCGGTATTATCGAAGTTTTTGGTATTATCGAAGTTTTCGGTACTATCGAAATTCTCGGTATTACAGAAATTTTTGGTATTATAGAGATTTTCAGTACTATCAAAGTTTTCAGTATTATCGACATTTTCGATATTATAGAAATTTACAATTTTATCAATACTATCGGCATTTACCATATTATCATCATTCTTGATATTATCGCCGTGAACGATATAATCAACATCATATTATCGGTGTGGACAGTATTATCGGAATACCTGGAATACCTGGAAAATTTGCTGCTTCATGCAATTGAAATTAGTATACATTTGAAACCTTGAATAAACTTAAAGAAACTTCTGACGAGTGTGTTTTGTTATATTTGCGACGTGTGTTTTGCAATTCTGAAAGCTTTAATGAATGTTTTTTTAGTATTTACGCGATTCGCAATTTACGAGCTATACATCGGCACGTATTTCACTCGTTTTGAAACAATATCGGCATGAAAATATTTTATCCTGCACGTAAAACATTGCTCGAGAGTTAGGAATACATGAAGACAATATTAAAACGTCCGTTCGAAATATTTAATCTGTATGAGTCGATACATCAAACATTAAGTACTAACTTCCGCATGACTAACCTTCTAGGTAAGTATTTTGGAGGCATATTAGATTCTGCATTAAATGTGTGGATGTGGTTTCATTAAATACATTGTCACAAGCCAGATATTGTGTCATTAGTATTCTGGTGAAGTTTCGTTCATATCAGCTCAGGCATTTCAATTTTATAAACGAAAAGTTTTTTTTTTTCATAAGCAAATTAGTAAGCCTTTTCAAACGTTAGTGTTATGTAATTTAAAAACTGCGTGGTTGGACGATTTTTTACGAAACTTGTATGGAGTGACAAATATTATTGTGGAAGTATGCTGTAAAAATTTGGATCAATTCTGTTCCGCCATTGAGTTTCAAGAGAACTTTTTTCGTTACTCATAATATAATAATAGCAACGCCCGTCATTTACTTGTGCGTGGTTTTGTATTAAAATATTGATTTGTGAGGTATTTATGCAGTATTATCCTACTCGTAAATGTTGTTGCAAATAATTCTTAGTCATTTAACGATTGTTTAAGGCACATCGTCTTATGTCTGAAGCAGCAAAAGCACCATATTATCTAAAAGCGTGCCTTTGTTTAATGGGTGAGCATTTAAGCTATTCGCACATTTTAAAGGCGAACGTTCGAAACTTCTTGGCGTTGTTTTTATAACGGGGAAAAGAATCGTGTTTAACATTTCTGCTATTCTGTTGACAACCTAAACCAAATATATTTTCTTATGACCTCGGAAGGGTTGGCCACAGTTGAAGGCATTAATTTATGTCTAAACAGAAAAAGAATCGTGAACATCAACCAACTGGCCTATTCACAAACCAATATTATCTTACGAAATTATCGCGTACGTATTTATAGTACTGATTAATATATCTATATTGCTTTTGTTTTTTTATTTAACTAGTGTGCAGTGGACAAACGAGTCAGCTGACGTAAACACCAGCTGAAAGTCACATGACATTGTTTATTTTGATACAACATATAACAAGCTAAACGTATTTTAAAGAGATAGGTCATGAGAAAACTTTAGATTTTATAAAATACATGCAAGTGGCATTGGTTTCATTCGAAAAGGTCGTTGCTTCCTTTAAATAAAATGTTGGTTGCACAACGTTGGCCCAACAGAAAAATTTATACCAATTACCAACAGTTTGTTTACCAACTTGTTACCAACATTGAACAAGCCATTTTAATGTTTAAAAAAGTACACTTGCGACATGTTCTGGCATTTTCTGTTTTAGTGGCATCATTGTATAACGGGCGCTTAGTAATCTCATAACATTTTCGTAGCAGCAAATTTTCGTTGACATTTTACGTTGGGCCAACATTGTATTAATATGTGTGTTACAGCCCAACATATAGCCAACATTTCCAACCAAAATGCCAATGTTGGGCCAACGTAGGTTGCTACTGGATGTATTATACAGACTCTTAATGCTCAATTAATTCTACTTTTCCAGAACAGTGGTGGGAACGAGTTTGGGAGGAGACACTAACGATTCCGATTACCAGTCGAGTGAAATTCTATGTACAAGTAGTGGCTTTCTCTCCCAACCAAACATTGAAACAGATGTACAAACGGTAAGTACAAGTACGTCATGTTCTCCAGCTTCGAGTTTTAAAGGCACTGCTAGAAGTTTTATTCAGAGTAAATTGGACATATTCAAAATTCTGGACAAAAAATTAAGAGAAAAATTCATTGATCCTGTAGCTTACTTTATTGCAATGGGCATGATTCCATACAGCATAGTTGAAGGAGGATTTAAGAACATGGTGAAAGTTTTCCAACCTAACTACAAAATTACAGGAAGAAAAACTTTCACGGAAACAAAAATTCCTCGTTTTATTCAGCAAGTAGAAGATAAAGTTAAGCATTTGCTGCGTAAGAAAGATTATGCTGCCCTTGCCACTGACTGCTGGACATCTGTGGCTATGGAACCATTCATAGGCGTAACTGCCTATTTCATTAATAGTTTCACATGGGAACTGCGTCATGTTTGCTTAGGTTGCTTCAAGATGGAAGCTGACCATACTGCAGAAAACATACAAGAGAGACTTATAAATGTCATCGAACAGTAGGATATTAATGTCGCTGAAATAAATCGTTGTACAACAGACAATGGTTCCAATACCATGTAATTCATAATATTTTTGTCGTGGAATCACATAAGTTGCTTTGGTCACACAGTAAATATAGGCGTAAATCGAGTTTTTCAAACCACAATGTACAAGGAGGCAATCCAAGACTATTCAGAATTCAATTTCATGAAGTTGGAAAATGAATAGGAATTTAAAGGCCATACAAAAAGGCTGTCTATGCCTCAGCACAGCATTCCATCTGTTTCTGAGACTCATTGGTGGTCAGTCCTCCTCCTGCTGAAAACCAATGTAGAACAACATATTGCACTAGTGACCTTATTTTCAGAGAGAAAAAAATTCAAATACAGAAACTACTCACTAAGCATTGAAGGAATTCTCCTCAAATGCATTATTACTGTACTTGAACCACTGGAATTTCTGTGTGAACATATGTGTGGAGAAACTTAGGTTACATCATCTGTTCTCTGGCCATTCTATAAAAAATTTAAAGAAAACATATATGTTACCGATAAAACAAAAGACAAACAGGATCGCAATAATTGTAGCAATGAGCACGAAATCAACGAAATAATCGTCGGTGCTTTGGTTAGGCATTGCATGAAGGCGAATGCTCGAAAATTGTTACAAGAGGCATAATTTATTGATCCTCGATTCAAGAGAAAGTGTGTCGAGTCGTATGAGTAAGTTGTCGCCTGTGCAAAAGACGAAGCCCTAGCAGTAGCACTGACCAATAAAACTGCAGAGGAATAACGAACTGACAGTAATTATGAGAAGACTGTGAAAATAAACATAAACATAAATGTTTTCAGTAATATCAGTTAATACTAATGATGGAATGAGAGACCTACGATGTTTGGTAGTGTCAGTATGTGTGGAATTTACACTTGCAAGACGTTCGCTGGAAATCGAAGAACTTCAGAACAAACAGTCGTTGGCTCCAAATACTGATGATGACTGTGCGATCCCTACAAATAAAAGTAAACTTGATTTTTTAGAATGGAACAGGATGTGAAGACGATCATGAAGACAGCATTGATGATAATGATTATGAAAACAGTGTTGGTGAAGTATCTGATGGGAGGATTAATGATGATTTTCTCGATGTTCCCACGCATTTCACCAAAGAGTTTCCTTCTAAAAGTTGTGTGAAGAAGGCAGAATGCGTCAATAACGCTCGTTACATATTTCCCGAAGACCCGAATAAACTTGTTGATAGACTTAGATATTTCCTGGACCTGCAAAAATACGGAGATCTCTCACACATTGTTGAGATATCTTCAATAATTTATGAACTAAAGAATCGGGGTTATATCAGATGAGACTGTTGGCTGCTATCCATTATCTGCAAACATCTGAGAAATGTAAAGATGGATTGTTCAAAATAATTAGACAGTAGAATGCATATAGTAAGTAAATAAATAAAATTTATGTATATTAATGCGTGTTTAATTTTTTATACAGTCCCTTTTACTTATATGAAAGACTTATTAATTCAGTGGTGTTTGAGAGTCTGCTTTAGATCAAATTTATGTGAGTGCATGCAGTAGGAGGGTTACAGTTCGATTTGAAGTATTATGCCTTACTCGGGTCGTTTAAAATCGACTGAGATGTATATGGCGAACGAATGAAATGAGGAGAACATGTTTGAAGAATGTTTCGCAACTAGTTGGTTGGCCTGGTCAGTTGGTCTGGTAAGTATGACCCTTTGGTATGCACGGCTTTGGTAGATATATTTGCGAAGATTCTTTCGAAGAGGTAAACTGTGAGGCTCTTATAAGATACTTTTTTTTTGAGATTTTCCATCATCGTTTGTTTGTATAGGTGGGTGGTATGGCAGGTTGGTCTATCCTGTTTTGTAGGAACTGGTCTTGTCAGGAGCTAGTCTTTGGCTAGGTCAGTCTCGTCAGGAACCAGTCTTAGGAGGTTTAGACGTGGGTGGAGTTAGTCTTGGGCGGAGTTAGTCTTGGGTGGAGTCATTAATTAGTAATGTTAGTCGGTATGGTGCCTTTACGTGACCAGCTAGTAATTGACAATTGTATGGACTGCGATTTTTCTCGATTTTTCGAGTTCAATGTCATTGGGGTAAGATCAAGGTCGGCAACCAACATGGTGGCTAAATAGACAGCACCTCTGGCGACTATATGTATAATTAATATACTAGAATCACACAGGTGTTAAAAATTTAAATAGACGACAAATGAAGAAAACAAGATGGCTGCATACGACGGAATGAGCAAAGCCCTGGAGGTATACCGACTAATAAAACAATGAGAACCATTAGTGGCGGGTCGAACGAGTGTGAGTAATCAACCAATAAAAAATAGTTTTTTGGGGGGTGAAGCGAGCACAAGTAATCAACCAATGAGAAACATTTATGGAGGGATTATAGGGTAACCAACTAATTAACCAATGAGAAACATTGGCTAGGGTCAGTCATTTGCTGGATGTGTTGCTGAGGAAACCTCTGGAAATGTACGTTTTTAAATAATAATTTTCTAATAATATTTTTAAAAAATTACTGACGTTTTTAATTTTTATTTTTTTAAGAAATTCATTTTTTATATCAATTTTTTGTTTTTTAAAATAAGTTTTAGGATTTTTGGGTAAAGGGGCTTGGGTTAAGGGTCAAGGGTCTTGTGTTAAGAGTCTGGGGTCTTGGGTCAAGGGTCTTGGGATTGAGTCAAAGGTCCTGAGTATTGAGTCATGGGTTTTGAGTCAAAGGTATTGAGTTTTGAGCCTAGAGCTTGGGTGGTGGGTCTTGAGTCTTGAGTTTTGTTTCTTGAGTCTTGGGTCTTGGGTTTTGAGTTTTGAGTCCTGGATCTTGGGTCTTGAGTCTTGAGTCCTGGGTCTTGTGTCTTGAGTCTTAAGTAAAGGGTCTTGAGTCTTGAGTTATGAGTCATGGTCTTGGGTCTAGTCTTTTGTCTTGGGTCTTGAGTCTAGGGTTTTGAGGCTTGAGTCTTGAGTCTAGGGTTTTGAGGCTTGAGTTTTGAGTCTTGAGTCTTGGGTCTTGAGTCCTGATCTTGGGCCTTGAGTTTTGGGTCTAGAGTCAAGTGTCAGCGGTTTTTTTGGGAATTTTGTTGGAAATTGCTGAGAATTTTATAATTTTTGGGAATTTTTTAAGTTCAAAGTCATTAAAGGTCATGTGAATGGGGTCAAAGTCATGTGTCAAGGTCAAGGTCATCGAAATCTAACATGACTGATGAGGTGCACACCGTTTGACCTGGCGATGGTCGATCCACCTGCCATCGAACCCCGGACCTCCTACATGTACAATTCAAATAAATAATTTTTCAAATTTTTTTTTTAATTTTAATTTTTTTANAGAGAGAGAGAGAGAGAGAGAGAGAGAGAGAGAGAGAGAGAGAGAGGTAACGGCGTTCTAACAGATACTCTACGGAGAAAATACATTTAATCGCCATTTAAAAGTGGCTGCCTCAAGATTCCTCGCATGCAGAAGTCGCGCTGACAGCTTCTGAACTTGTGTTACCGCTGTTGGCTTTCACCGTCACTATGACTGCTGTTGTCTCCTATACTCATGATGATATCTACACTACGTCCGGAAGAATGCAGTCGGTTAGCCAATGCTGCAGTTCTATTTTCCGACACCTTTACAATACCCTCCACAGTCTTGTATAGTAACTGATGAAATAGCTGGTTCTGTTAAGTTCTGTAAGCATTTTAAGTGATCTAATTCATCAGCCACTTTTCTTTCTCTAACTAATATCTTTATTTTCGCCAATGCTAACTCTATCGTATACAGATCGTGTGACAATAGGCTGCTTATTCTGCAGCTACGTTAATTGGTTTCGGTCTCAATATTTTAATTTCAACAAGTTTATAAAGTCAACTTCGTGCATAGATTAATTACAAGGTAGACCATTCTTCTGTAGCCGCTATATCATATCGCAAATCAAATAATATTTTGTTGGTGGTTTATAAACTTGCATGAAATGGTACGGTGCATTAACCATTACTAAAAAGAATTTTTCTGGCATATTCGGAAGCAATTTTTGAACCACCAACTTTACAAAATGAACCTGGTTCATTTGACCGTGGTATTCGCCGTTAACAGGTCCAGCAGTGTACACGAGCTGCGCATTGAGAACAAACCCATTCCTCTGCTTGCATGAGCTACAACGAGTCCTTTACCTGCACCATTGTTTACGTGTAGTACCTTCACCAAAATCTTTGTTATGTTGCAAACACTTTGAACAAGTAAAGTTGTTATAATCTCAGATCTCCCAAGACCTCACTATTAAGAGCCAGCCAAATCTCTTCACTCTCATCAACCCAGATTTCGCCATAAAATTTTTTTTCGCGTTCAGTTTCACGGAAGTGTCTGATTTTAACAAAATAATCATGTCAGTATGTCACAATAGCCGCTCTATCTACAAGTATGTTACGCTTAGCTTGACACTTTCTGCGCTTGAAACCCATGCTCCTTAATAATCTGTTGAGAAATTTTGTTCCCCCTTGAAAATTAATTTTATTTTTAGCGATTGGTAATAAATTCGCGATTGTTATCACTTTATTTTTCGCGTATATTAAAAACACGAATATTGTTTCTAATTAAACATAGATAAAAGTCATCAACAGAAACTACAGTGTGCTGTGGTACAATTGCTCGGCGTGGCTAACGCTTCGTTTGGGGCTGATTAATAAGTTTTCTTGTTTTCCTTATCTATTTATTTTATGCATGTTTCACTGACACCAGTATAAAACTGCTTAGCGGAATACCTGATTTGCCAAAAATAAAAAAATCTTTTTATTTGCTTTTTTATTACATTTTTGATAACATGACATAACATCTCTTTACATTTGCTATGAATAACTTGGTTCTTTGGAGGCGACATTTTATATTCCTGACTGAAAACTACGCAAATAGAAGAATACTTACAAAGGGCTATCGTACAGTAAAATGTCACTAAAAGCTCACTAGACACTCACGCCAACGATTCTTTCATGACGGATAATACACAGAGAGACCTGAAGAATTAACTGATTCATTTTAGGACAAGCTAGAATTTCAAAACACATGCGTTTATTTAACTTAATCCTTTTGCCCACGCCGTATTTGACACTTCCTGGAGAATGCTGGTCCAATCGTCGCCTTCCACTGTGACAGCAAGCAACCAATTTGCAGTTGATGTCGGCATATTTGTACATAAGACCGTAGAGTCTAGCCTGCAGGTCATTGAACTCACGATTTTTTTCCGGTCTCTAAATTAATACACGACGCAGAGCCCATTAGCAGCTAGACACTACCTGCATGGCGAGCCAGCAGAACTATGATTTTGTGGTCTATTTTTACTCGAATATTGTGATAAAAATTGAGATATAGAACTAGCAAGAATAGTATTGGCCTATTACATTTTTATGTAGGCTGTTCTCTGTAAAATGAGAATTTTTGAAAGCTCTGCTTAGTATCTGCTTGTACAGAAACGTGTATACTTGGAGAGAATTCTTACATGGCCTTAAGCGTATGGTGTGGTATTCATTTGCCCAATACTGCATAACTTCATACAAATATACAAATCAACAGACATTCTTCATCTCAGCTGAGGTGAAAAAAAATTAAAATTCATATCTGGAACACTATTTCTGCCACCGTCACATGCATTTATTTGTACGGATTTACAAAGTGCCGTCCTTTATTCAGTTCAGTTCCTTATAATTTCACATTAAACAAGATAATATCATATTCCACTGACATTTTGTGAAATTGATAAGCCTTTCGGAATCCGCTAGCCACTTCAACTTGTACATTTTGAGCACTGTAACACATTTATAGGATGTTATTAGTAAACTGAGCACTTAAAGAGCTTGAATGGCGTTGCAGTGTGTTTAAAATCCAGGTTTTATTTACGGACGTGCGTCCAATATGCTAGTCTACAAAAAGAAAATACACTTCAGACTATGCCTGTCCTTTACTTCCAAGGTGTCAAGTACATTAGAAACACCATTTCACAGCTCTCCAACATAGCTAAAAACGGCTTTTTCGAAGTACTGTATCTTAAAATATACGCGTTATATATATACAGAAGTAATATAATGGCATCCATTGAAGACTGCTACAGAGTTTACACAAAAAAAAAATGATAGCGTTACCACTGAAAGTCCCGCAGGTGCACGCAGCCCGAGAACACTGAACGCCAATTCAGAGCCCTGCGCATAGCGGCGATGGCGCACTTATAGGTCGTGCCAGTGTAGCCCTTACAGCTCCCGCGCTTCTCGAACTCAAACGCGGAAAAAAGCTCCAGGCAGGCGGGCCCCTTAAGATATACTTGTGCGCACATTGTGTACTCTTCGGCCATATGTGAAATTAACATTGCCATGGGTCTAGCTACTTTATTCATGCGTCGGTCACGTGAAACTTTGAAATTATTAGAAAAGCGGGTATTTTTTTTAAAATTTTTTTTTTTTACAAATTTGCTCATTGTAACGCTTATGTAAATTAAAGGGGAAAAAGCCAAAGAAGTACATTCAGTTTTCACAAATTATTAACTACCACTTTAGAAAAGGAACTGGTTTTCCTCCATCGTTATCGATTGAACTGTGCCCTGGACGCACGCCAGACAGAGTGCCCGTTACACTACACGCAGGCAAGGGCTGTGATATTTTTAGAAGCTTTATTTCAAAATTGCTTAAATAACAGCAAATATATGTAGTATGTTTGCTAATAAACGGTAATTTCCCTTATAAATAAATTGTCAACTTAAAAAAAAACACTTCAACAATAACTTTTAAGAATATTATAAATTCATTATTTTCTACATACAAAAAATTTAATTTTTTCCTCCGAAAATAGTTAAAAAAATTTGGGAATGGAAAGGGCATATTTATCGTTCCCCAGTGTTATGCCTGAAGGCTTATCAGCGAACGGCCATATTTA
>NQII01018288.1:0-13852 GCA_002778355.1 Clitarchus hookeri
CTTTATTAAATTCTAATTTTATTTATCAGAGATGTTTCCTGCACAGTGAAATTTAATGACTCTGAGTTCGTAATACTATGTGCAATATTCACTTAAAATAGTATTCATACCCAGAAAGCTTCGACATAAATTAACTATCTCCATAACCTACTTCGTTTCCAGCAATTGTTCGTTATTTTAAAGTTTCTTGACATAAATGTTTGTCGTTTACGATTCTGTTTGTCTGAAACCGTCAAACACGAAAAAAAATTTATAACCGGTCCAACATAAAAATGTTTGATTGAAAATGAAGCCTTCCGATTTTCTTAGATAAATATGGAGGCTTTTATGACGTATCGATGACGTCATAACTGCTCAAAATTATTTGATCAAACTTATTGGAAGCAGTTTGAGGGAAACATTTGACAGTGAAACAGGGCCTTAACGCCAAGTTCCCTTGCAACAGTTCACCGCACGCTGCTACGTCTGCCATACTTAAAGTTAACTTTATCATGGACTTGGTCGCTTTATTTTTGCGCCATCCAAGTTAAACCGTGAAACTGTTAAGAACGTAAACGTTTAACTAATACTCTATCATGTATTAATAAAGAAGAAATACTTCGGTGACCATACATTTTAACATAACACTCACAATACAACGTCAGGTGTTGAGAACTCGTTTCTCTTAATTCTCTGCCAGCTTAACTAGGAGCCTGCGTGTAAGTTTGCGCTATAGTATTTGTCTATGTAAGGTTAAGGATTTTTTTTTTCAAATGTTTGTTTCCGAAGTTCTGAATAACGCGTAGTGAGATGGAATAATGAACTAAACGGGGCACACAAACGTTCTGAGTTGAATATAAACTAGTTATATGTATGTGACTGCAGCAGGAAAAAAAAATTAAAAAAGGGTGCGTGCCTTCTGCTTAGTAATCCGCTCCCTACTCTCAACATTGAACAGAGTGCTACATTTTGCCAACAAAACTGTCAAAAACACGTGGTCGCTCGTGATTAGCATACTGTTTAGATAAATACGTGCTTTGGAAAACGAATATTTAGTACGACTACAATATAAATGTTGACGATTATTTTTTAGGACAGGCGTGATCTGTTGGAAAATCAAACCCATACTTAAGGGTCCCGCCTGCCTACAGCTCTTCACGCGCTCGAAACCTCGAGAGGCGTGAGCTGCAAGGCCGACAGTCGCTTGCTTCGAAACCACGGTGGTGTAGTGGTCAGACTACCTGCCTGCCACGACGGGGAACCGGGTTCGATTCCCGGCGAAGTCGCGCCCCGGATTTTCTTTTCGCATGTGGGAATCGTGCCGGACGATACCGCTGGTCGGCGNATTTCCCCGCCCTTGCATTCCAGCGCTGCCCCATACTCACCACACTTCATCCTCATCGGCTGTCAAGAAATTGATATAAAGAGCCACCCAAATATCTCCACTCCACTCCACTGTATTATCACCGTGTTGGGGATTTTGTTTATTTTTTGTGATCAGTTCTCGTCAGGCTTGTTCCTAATTTCTAAGTTATGTATTCTTCAAGAATCCCTTATCATTGTACTCCCTGGTCGTGTAGAATGATACATTTAGTTTTATTATTATTTGCTGTTCGTTTTTTCGCTTGGTAAAATCAAGAGATATTTAGAGTGGTCGAACATTTTGTCCTGTGTTACTTAATTTCGGCATGAAAATCTGTAAGTATTTAATTCTATCCAATCGTTTCTACGTACTTGAAGCCAATTTGTGACCTTTTTTGATATTGCGAGTGATTTTAGCCAAATTAAGACTTTCAGAATAAGGGTTTCCTATTTAAAATTCTAGACTATATATACACTGCATGACGATTTTAGCTAATGATTTTATTTCCAACAAGTTTTAAAATTTAAGTAACTCCGTTTATTTGAATCGTTATTTTACTGCATAGATTTGCGAAGTGGTGATAGTATTTAGTTCAGTCTATAATGCTGAGTAACGTGTTTCATAGTTGAGCAATTATTTTAGCCAAAATATACTTTAGAAGGAATGGTAATTTATTTTATGACCCTTGCTTACCAAACATTAGAACAAAAGTTATTAGGTAGACGTATGCAATATTAAAACTCAGGGGTTATTAATAAGTTATAGCCCATGTAAATAACGAAATGAAGTTATAAATGTGTGCTTACAGAGTGGTCCGCCAAACGTAGACGCCCCGAAATTTTCCGGAACGGTTGCATATGGATAAGTTGCAGCACGTATGGTAAACGGGCCAATTAGAATTATGTTACTGCGATTCTGCAGATCACGAAATGCGGTTTTCGCTAAATTAAATTACGTACGGAGGCAAGTAATTTGCCGCAAAGTGACTATTACGTATCACGTGTATGGACAGAAATAATTAAACCACATATGATTTTTCCCCTGAAAACTTACATTTATTTCAATGGCATCTGAAACTACATGCAAATAGTAATTCAGTGCGCTAGTATATGCAATGGGAATTTGAACAAAAACGCCAAGGAATAATGTGCAAATATGATTAAGTTAAGCGGGCCTGGCAGCGAGGGGGCAGTGAACCTGTACTCGCAGCTGTAAGCAAGCAACACACGCCGTGACTCAACCCGATCGTGCAGACGTTGAACATGTACGATACTTTTCACCGGTGCTGTACACAACTAGGATTGAGTACCCAATCTGCCTTGTGGCTGAACTGATTTGTGGAATTTACTGAACTTCTTATACACGAATGTTTGATGCCAACATCATCGATTCATGTAGCACGCTGTTCACTGGTTGTAAGAAAAATGGTGAACACAAGTACAGCACACAGCAAAAAATTACGTGATTGGAAAACTTTAACTCAGAAATAAACCCGTTCTGACACACATTAATATCTGGATTGAAGTGTCGTAATCACGTAACATTTTTGAATGCACTGTATTTGTGTTCAACACTTGTCTTGCAGCCTCGATGCTCGATGATATTGGCATCAATCATTCATGCCAAATAATTGTAAAAAATATTCCACAAATCAGATAAGCCACAAGGACACTGGGCATACGTGCAGTACCGGTCATAAGTATTGTTCAAGTGTAGCGGGTCCACGTGGTGACTGAACGGGTTAATGGGTGACTGAATGGGATAAATAATAATAATTATTATTATAAAAAGTATTATACCCATAATTTTAGTTGTCAATGAAGTTGGTTTCTTATTTTTTGCACACATTAGAATAATAATTGATGTGACAATAATTTATGACAAACTCTTAAAAAAATTTTTTTTTCACGAATTCAAATGACAGATGGAAACGTAATTTGCGCAGATAACAAAATAAGCTTGTTTTTCGAAAGTTCTCTGTTAAACTAGAAAAAAACTGCAACTCACCTTTAGGACTGNCAGATAACAAAATAAGCTTGTTTTTCGAAAGTTCTCTGTTAAACTAGAAAAAAACTGCAACTCACCTTTAGGACTGTCACCTACATGGCGCTTGAGATGCGCTATAGCGTTTTTGTAATAGGCATTTTATAAGAAACTGCTATACGTGTCGGCGATATGTTGACTTTCGTAAAGAAAACATACCTCAGACAAGCAATGGGATTGTACTTCTAAGACATCATGCTTGCTAAACGTGTTATTTTCGAACCCTCGAACATCTTTGAAGGTGAATTTTTCAGACTGCTCTATCTGGACACAAGCGAAACTACGACAGAAGTCCGCACTGAACCTTAATTTCCACCAATAAAATGATAGGGTCACCTCTAAGAGCCTCGTATGTAGCGGCGATCACATGCTAGATGTGCGTGGCGGTGTCGCCCTTATAGCTCGCACACTTTATAACCTCAAATCCGAAAATAGCTTTAGATAGGTGACCGCTTTGATGACCTGCGAAATTCGAATAATTAAATTTAATGACCCGCGTGACTTCAAACACTTGATTGTTGTATTGTTTTTTGTTACTGGTACACGGCCTGACTCTCCCCCTCTCTCTCTCTCTCTGTAGGATTGCCAGCCAATAAGAAACGGTTAACCGTGATTGACTGAATCGTCTGCATCGAAACGAAATTGGAGAGTGGAATTTTCCAGGGGTAGAAGACATTAATCAGATATCTGCGACTAAAGTATACAGTTTGTTTCAAAATTGAATGCTCATACATCTGGCGTATATAGAGGATACACATAGGAACGAGTTTTATCACGCACTCATTGACCTGAAACTAATGCTGAGTTAAATGTTGTCCCGCAAAGGCTAAATTAGCAATGGAGAACGTGCAAGTGGATGTGGTGGAAGATAAAACGATATTTAATGCTGCGTTTCAATTTAATCGTTAATTTTACGTTACAATAACTGTATATTTCGCTAGTACGGGCTGCGCAACGCCATGTGGTTGGATGCCTTGAACGTTCGAATATATACACGTATTTCGGACACAGAGTCAGTGACTGCACGAACTACCGCTAAGTTCGTTTCAGTCTATTTCGTTCACGTGTGGCGCACCATCACCCTCAACTCAACACAAGAACACAAACAACCAACAGCAGCAGGTATCCATTTATACACCTCCTTCTGGGTTAAATAAACACTTTAGCTCCCAACGTTTGAAAAAAAAACCCCTTCCTTTTAGTGTACACGTGTTTATTTACTTGCGAAATCACTGACTGGCGTGCTCACGGTAAAGTTGGCACCAATGCTTAGAAAATCTTATTACAATTTAAAATTTTAGTTTTATTAACCGTGAAATAATTTATTCTGGCTTCTCTTTGTTTTGAGTTCGTCAAAGAAAGAAATTGCACATTACTAGTGACACAAGCACGTTACTAGTAACTTCTCGTTTTCACTTCATCGGCGCAGGAATATTGTCATCTGGTAAATGGCAGTGTTAATTTTGCACGTTGCGGAACTATAAAAAAAAAATAAAAAATTTTATCGTAATCAGTGCACTCGGGAAAGCTCAGTTAACCGCGAGCTATCTATAATTTATTCTTCGCTAGTTGACCACTCAACATTCGTTTCAGATCCTTGTCTCTTTGATTAAAAAAAAATCTTTCTAGTTTTTTCTCCTGTACCACGCACATAAATTGTAGTATTTATGGTTCGTCGTGGTCGCGCAGCAAGGGCACCAGTCTTGTACAAAGGCTTCTGGGTCCGATTTCCGTTTGGATAACACCCGGATCTTCGCACGTGGGAAACAAAGCGGACGTTGCCGTTGGCCGGTATGTTATCTCTGGATACTTCCTTTTCCCCAACCCTTGCATTCCGTAGGCTCCTTCTTCTCTACTTCACTTCACCTCCATCTACACTGTAGAATTAGTTTTTAAATTTTTGTGTATGGTACAGATTTACGGAGACAGTTAAGACAACGTAAAAGTAAGTCGCCTATATTCACTATTGCACGATCACCAGTCTCCACAGTCCAATTCACCACTGTTATGCAAAAATTTTTCACACAATCAGAAACCCTTACACGCTCTTCACGTTTAACTGATCACTTTTGAAAGCTCTGCTTATGATCTACTTCCCTCTTAATTTTGTATCCTTCCACTTAACGTAAGTTTAACATTGCTATGGGCCACCTTACTTTATTCAACCGTCATTCAAGTGAAAACCATGATTTTTTTAGCGAAATAAACATGTCAATAACATTGAAATTCATACACCCGCGTGTATAAAAATAGAAACACTGACTGTAGCAGCACTAGATGTACATATTACACTCTCGGTAGAGTGCGAAGTATCAGAAATAGTTCTCACATATTCGTTGCCAACTTAACTGTGAGCCTGCATGCCAATTGTGTACTGTAGCATATAAGTGCAGTAGTAATGATCAGGGATTTTTTTTTAAAGGTTCATTTCAAAAGTGCTTACTTTATCGTGGACAGCCTTTACTACACTGAACAATTTTCATTACTTGTCGGCGGTCAGCCAGCATATTGCCAAGTTTAATATTTCCCTATCAAATGTTATTTCCCACATAGAATAATACGCTATCCATTCTGTTAAGTTGAATAATTTACACACTGGAGTGTTGTTGAGGTAATATTACGCTGCAGAGAACGTTATGGAAATTTCTGGTGAAGTAATATTACCTCATCAGTAATAACTTCAAACAATGTGGATGTGGTAATGTTAGGGTAAACTCCATAAAATTCTGTTAAATACAGGCAATGTCGCAAGACATCGGAATAACTCAAAGTGTCAAATTTCCTCCATTAGCCCCGCCAACAAATTTGAGAATTTAATTTCGGAAACTTTTTGTACAGAGTACTGTAAAGATAGTAAAGTGAACATTGCACGTCGCTAATGATGCGTAACCAAAAATGAGGAAATAATACGGCTGTACGAACGAAAACTGTGCCATTGTTCGGACAGGCGTCAAGAGAGTTGTTAGTACCGTTCAAAATATTGTTAAATATAGAGAGCAATCCCTACAGAACTGACGTCTACTATCATTTTAGTTCTTGTTTGGGTAACTGTAGATATGGTTCCTCCAATAGAATATTGTGTTTGTACTGTAGAGAAGGTGGTTCTTTCCGCAGGACAACATCTGCAATATTTTTATTGTTCCTGGGAAGACTACAAATGCCACATGTTTTCAGAACATTGGTGGTGTGCTCGAGCGGTGCCCGAAATCGCGGGACTCGATTCTTTCGATCCCGGGCTCGGACTTGGTTCGCACGTGGCGAGTCGACCCTGCATGACGTCACGGGTAGATGCGCGCGCAACCCGTCACCCCGTTGCTTGAGGTAGAGCAGGACGATACAAATACTCGTGGAGATGAACACAAGTAGTAAAACACAGTGGCCCAAACAGCGTGTTGATATTCATAACTACACTATAATAGTAATTAGTGTGAAATATGATAAGATCCGTACCCTGCAAGGAGGTTCTTAGCTCTACACGTAGCCATGAAAATAAAAGCAATCAAATAAAAATCAACGCAGTCACTAGTTTCTCGATTCCCACACTTCACATGCTGCTGGTTCAGTCACAGAAATACTAATAATAAATATTATGATAAACGCCTAATGGATTGCGACTGACATTTGCTAACTTATATTCATTCCTTTCACAGTGATTTCCTTTTATTTGATTATTTCGTTTATTATGTATCAATGTTTAGTATTGTGCAAGCGCCATACACCCCGAGAATGAAATAAACAATATGTTGATATATTTGCAATAAATCTATGTTGCACGGACGTTGCCATTGTAATTGCCATCCACCTATCCTAGTAGTATTGTATAAAGTCGCTATATTACTCGTACCAGACAACATCCCGTCTTTGCTTTATTTAATTTTTATTATGTACAGTATATACGATCGTTGGTTTTTGTATTGTAAACATTAAATAACACTCGTTTTTAGGATACAAATGATTAATATAAACAAGCGTTTAGGGTATTAACGGCATCCCGTATGCTACATCCAGCATAATATTATGGTTCAAATCAATTTTATTTGTTTCTTGATCTGTATGCATGTATTTCGCGTACTTAGTATAATATTTTTCAATTGTATGCGCTGTTGTACGCATACTTCCTCTATCGGTATCATCGAACGAACAAGGGATTTCGCGATCCGTTACTGCGTGTTACACTATTATACGTACTTCTGTTAACAGCTCATAGATAGCAGCAGAGGTTCCCGCGGACTCGGTTCTGGCATCGAGATTATCGGTTTCTTGGGCACATGACCCGACTCTACTCGATTCCATCGCCAGCCCATCACTGCAGACTATTTTATGGTATATTCGCCGTTTCTACACACTTTTGGATCAAACCTTTGAAAAAACGCACCATATATGACGTGTTTAGTTGTTTCCTGCTTATGTTATGTATCACAAACGTTTTATTATTGTGTTAACATTGGAGTACCATATTTTTGGCAAAATATACATTTTATTTATATTTTACTTATGTTACATTTAATTTATAATTAATATAAATGAAAACAGTGAGAAAATTGTTGGCATGCCTAGCATTAAATAGTTCTTATCCTAAATATTATACAGTAAGTGTGCACGAATGCGGGGGTGTCGTCTCTTTGGTGTAATTTTGTACATTCGGATAAGCTTTTTTTTCGCATGAAGCGGAGGAATATCCTGGAAGTAGAACTTTAGCAGGACTTCCGAAAAGATTGAAGTAACCGTGAATGGATTATAACGTTACCACCCAAGCAGAGAATAGATAAGAATACACAACCGAAGTGGGCTCTGGGAACGGGCCTTACGTCTGATTGGCTATCGCGTGCTGAGGAAGGTTCCCTATTGGTCGCGCTGCCGCCTGGCAAGCTTGTCGCTTGTCTCCAACCGCTGATTGGCGAACGACGTTCCGCCATATTGCTTGCCAGTGAAGTCACTTCGCTGGCATGTGTGGCTGGAGTTCACGGCTTTTGTATTCTTAAGACTTTGGGTACCATACCTGAGTGTCTCTCGAGCAAAGCAAATCTGAAAATATCCCGATACTTGAATATAAAAAAACGCACTAATATAGTCTCTACATTTTACCACGATTTTACATGAACACTTTTACTAATCAACAAACATCTTCGTGAACAAAATGTTACATTTTTGTATGAGTGGAGTGGAGGGGAGAGATTTGAACGGCTCTTAAAACATCGAGGTCTTGAGAGCTGACGAAGACGATGGCGGGGAGAAACGGGAGATCCCCGAGGAAACCCGCTGACCAGCGTCATCGCCCGGCACAATTCCCAATGCGATAATCCGGCAGCGACCCCACAGGAATCGAACCCGGTTTGCCTAGGTGGGAGACGAGTAGCCTGACCACTGCACCACCGTGGTCCACTCATTTTTCTATGACCACGCAAATGAACAGTATGGAATCACAGAGTAGATAAGTACGCAGACACTTAATGGCCTGGCGGTTCCTTTGATGTTTGACGTACCCATTCCGTGACTGGCTGAGTGACACTCTGGGAACGGGGCTTGTGTCTGATTGGTTACTTAATGTTTCGAAAAGTTCCCTACTGGCTGGGCTGCCGTATAACGAGTAGGATTCCAGGTGCTGATTGGTAAACGGTGTTCCAACATTTTATTCGCCAGTGGCGCCATTTTGGTGACATGTGCGGCTAGAGTTCAGAGATGAAGCAGTTCCTTATAAGGAACTGCTTCATCTCTGTATTTCTAAGTACTGCGATGATGGAATATAAATCATGTTAACCCCAGAAGAACATTGGTTGGGAAGGCTGTGACCGTGACACTATTGCCTTAAAGTCGGCCAGTAACGAACGTTGTACAGTACGGCATAGGGTTTGGTACGGTGTGGACAAAATGACAGTGGTGAGTGTGAATACAGGGAGAAATAGATGGAGATTTCCTGTTGGGGATATAAGTGACTTGCTTCTAGTTTGTCTTAGCCTTTTCAGTCTCGAATTAACTTCCGAGCTTTTGCGTTGCAATCTCTATGTTTTTTGGATGCGCGTTATGCTTGTGTTGGAGGTGCTTTCCGCAACCAATGAACAACCTACTGCGTGTCCGTTGATGTCGGCGTTAACCATTTACAAACGAGAGTCGCAGAAACTTCAACAAATCAGATTACTCAAAGGAAAGACGCTCAAAACACAGGCCACTGGTTCCTTGTTGTGTACTGTGCGAACCATAAATATCCTTCACGTGCAACATGTCCTCGATCATGGGCAAGGAGGACTGAACGCGCTAACAGGTGTAAATATACTTAGACACGTTCAGGTTGGTATAGATTTACGGAAAGTTAAGACGAGCTAGAAGAGAATCGCATTTATCTATTACTGCAATAACACTACTTATACTGACCTCGGTATTCATACTTACCACATACACCGGATGCATTTGCTATACTGTAACTGTGTTTGTTACTCGCCGACTATCAGCCACTATAAGGCCGAGTTTACAGTGCCCCAACCACAAGTTTTAGTTTTCTGCGTAACATAAAATGCAGTTGACCATGTTTGTTTGAGTTATGTTTAGGGACCGGAAATTTTCGCGTTTTTAAACGACGTGCAGGCTAGACTCCACGGTGCTATGTATATTCTAGCCTCAGCTCTCTGTTCATTGGCTGCTGCCAGTTTTACCTCAGACCAGGTGGCACGGGATTCGGTGATAATTCCCGTGCAGGTCTGTTGTTGTCACGTGGGCGTGCCTGATGAACTGTGAGCCGATTGCCAACATAAAGGAAACCTACATGCCTAGCTTGTCCTAAAATGAATTCGCGAAATTTTCCGGTTCCTAGTTATTTGCGATACGAGTGCTACAAGCATAATATCACGCTGCAGTATACTTAACGAATACTGACGCACTGAAAGGATTTGTAAGTTGTGTTATTGTGGAAAACTTTGTACAGCTGTGTTGAATTCAGGCGGTGGAATACTACGTCGGTAGCTCTCAAACGTGCTAGAATACAACGTGCGCCAAGCTCAGTCTTTGTTGATCTAGACAAACAGAGTGGATACATTTTCTGTGTGCATTTCTCTGCAGACTTGTTCGAGCAGACTGAAGGAGTGACGTGTGTGTGTGTGTGCGTGTCCGGCAGGTGAGGCGGACGCAGCGCCCATGTCGCGACGACGACGTCCGGCCGCCGGAGGTCTGAGAGCGGCGACCGTCATCTGGCTGCTATCGACCACGGCTGGCGGCTTCGATATGCGTGAGTACACCACCACTCCCCCTCCCCTACCCAAGCCTACTAGGCGGCCGTGCTGCTGCGCATGCGTGCGTCGCAAACGCCCANCTAGGCGGCCGTGCTGCTGCGCATGCGCGCGTCGCAAACGCCCACTCGTTCCCACAAAGGCTGTGTTCGCCGGTGAACTTGAGCACTTTCGAAAGCCCTGCTGGAAGATCTGCTTGCGTGAACGTTGAGTATTCTTCCGCCGAAGGTTAAATTAACATTTTCGTAGGCCCGATCATTTTATGTTAATGCGTCGGTCAAGTTAAACACTGAAATTATTAAGACATTTAATACTTCACAAATTTCCTAATTTTCACTCATAGATGCATTTAAAAAAACAGAAAGGAAAATAAATAATTAAAGTATTCACAAATATTTACCTAACACTTTTAATTAAACGTCAAGGCATTGGGTTACTTTCTGTCTGTCGTTTCCAACTTCCATAGGCGTCTGGCAGTCGGCGTGCCCATTAAAATATGTGTACGAAGGGGCACTGACATTTTTCAAATGTTCATTTCGAAAATGCTTAAATAACCGTGTACAGCCTATATTTTCTAGTCAGACATTTAAGTTTATTCTACTCAGGTAGAAGCTCAACGCTAATAGTTTGGCAACTTAATACTTTCTTGGCCAAGTAGTACTGATGTTGCACGTGTACCGGATATTCTTCGTTTCGCATGTAAGCAAATGGAATTGCAATTTTTCGAAAAATTAGTGTAATTATTTTAAAATTTTCCTATTTCTTTTGTTAGAACCTACGTTAATAATAAACTTTGTTTATCGCTCTGGAGTGGGAAATGAACGAAACATGTCCACAGGTTATTTAGTTTTATCGCAAAACTTGGTAGAGGAAAACCTATTACACATTAACATTAAATACACGTGAGAAAAAAAAATTGTTAAAATACTTTTTGATGACAGCTATATTTATTCCTTTCTTAAATTCGTAACTTTTATTACTGAGTCCAATGCCAAACCCAATTATATTATTTTAATATTTACTCTTATAAACAGTATAGTATTGAAGGGCGCGAATATTAGTTACAAAATAAAGTTAATACTTGATATTTTGGTATTTGCAAGTATGTCACAACACGAGCCAAACACAAAAGAATTTCTCCATTTACCGCCAGCTCAACAGTGACCTTTTTGGAGCACCGGCGCAGCTTGTGGCGGAAATGCTCCCTATACCAAACTCTCCCTTGAGATAATCTGGTTTTGTTTCCAACCTGAGTAGAGTAAACCTCAGCAGACGTGGATAAAACCGTGTTCGCAATACAGTGACGCTACGCTGCCGACAACGACGGGCGACAGCGGTTCGTAAAACCTCTTCACAATTGAGCGACTGAATGTAGGCGTCACTCGACATTGCATACTGTCCTACTGTCCGGTGTTATTTTTTTCTACTGTGATGTTAACTTCAAGTTCGTATCTTTTGTTAATTTATTCAAGTGCTATAAATTATCCCTCGAAAATTCAAATCAATGAAAATAGCTTAATTTACAACATAAAAACGGATATTTCCATAAATGATCTGAAAACTGACAGCATACGACTTTTCTTTGCGTTATTTGTGAAAGGAAACATTATGATGCAAAGTTTATTTGATATGATCAATCACACGATGTTTATATTCAAATTATTTAGTGATTAATTAATCACTTACCGTGCAAGGATGAAAGTTTCTTCGTTTAAGAAACTTTCCTTCTTCTTCTTCGCCTCCTCTGTCGACGTCCAACGCCGATAAATCCAACGCACTGGACGCCCGTCGCCATCGCGTGGCTGTGTTGCGAAGTCTGCTTTAGTTAGTTTTAAAAAGTAACTGGTGTTAAGTTTAAGTTAGAGTGCACAAAATGTAACTAAGTATATTAAAAGTAAATGCCTGGAAAAAATAACTGATTAAGAATTAGCGGATAGAAAAATGTATCTTAGTTAAGTCTACCTGACAAAAGTATCTCAGTAAAATATACAGTTTCTGTTGTAAGAAACTTTTACTATTTTATTACTTTAGCAAAAAAAATTAACACTTTAAATATATTATCACAAGTTCATAAATACCAAACCACGACGTGTATTGCTGATTTAGCTCTTATACTCATGCAAAAGGGATCGTGCACATAATATTTATTTATAACATAACTTGAAAATAAGTTACTTTTGTGTAAAACACTAGCTAGCTTAAGTTCCTTGTGACTTGGTTGTGAAAACTTTCGAGTTAAGTTTAAAATATTGCTATTTGGTAACTTTTTAACTTAAATTTTAGCTTTTCAAACAAGTTAGTACCCATTTATTGTTTCCAGGTAACTTAAGAGTACAAAAACACTCATTAACCTAGTATCATATGTTGGTTTATTTTATTAGCGTAAATGATTAATACACGCTTTAACTCAATATCATAAGATGGGTTTAGGATATCCCGTCAAGGTGGAATGCCTGCCCTGTGTTGAGAAATGACTAGTGTGAACGCGCATGCGCGGTGATGGCGGCCACCGGAATGCGCACGAGCAGTAACCACGGCCCAAAACAAAGAGCAGGCAAGTACGCAGAGGCGAAATATCGGGGTGGCTCCTGGGCGTGCCCAGCTGCGCGAGGATCTGGGAGCGGGCTTCACGTCTGGCTGGTTACTGCACGGGTTCTGATAGGAGGTTCCCTGTTGGCTCGGCTGTTGATTGGCGAACGACATCGCGGCATGCCGCTTGCCAGCGACGCCGACTTTCTGGCGCGTGGAGTTCACTAAACGAGAAAAAAGAAATGAAAAAAAAAAAAAAAGAGATTTATGTTTGGCGGAGACGGGAAAGTGGCAGTTATGCATTTCTTTCTGCAGTCCGTTCGTATTAATTCTTTTCAGGGCCACGGTGGCTTTCACCACAAGGTGACTCCGTAAAGGATTCGCGTGTGAGGAACGAGTCGGCAGTTGCCGTTCGTCGGTGTGGTTTCCTCAGGGCACTCCCTTCTCCCTTCGTCGCTTCGTTCCGTGTCGCCCTTCATGGACGAAGGGTCAAACGTTGAAATGTGGTCACTGGGCGCGCGTTAACTCCGCTGTAAGGCGTACCTGTAAACTCTAAACCAGTACCAGTGACGTCACCCAGTGGAATATAGTTCACAAGATGTCAGTTAAGAAGCTGTTGCGCACTGGCCAATCAGACGAAGGAAGTGGCTTGTGTCTTGTTGTGCTGTCCGTAGCCATATGTTGATAAATGGCATAGGACATGTTTTGCTTACTTTTCGTT